>OZ010680.1:21294524-21496630 GCA_963932265.1 Thymelicus lineola
TTTGACTTGCATGTTATCCTGGGTTTGTTGATCAATTTCTAGTTTATCAACTTATATTTTTTTATATCTTAAATATATAAATTTGTTATAATACAAATATTTCATGTATTATCTAAAGAGTTCTCATGAGGTAAACTATTCTACTAGGCTGAGCGAGGGTCTTAGAATGCGAGAGGGTAATGGAGGGGGGAGGAGTCTACATTGTCCATAACTCTGTAATTATGCGGAATCACGCGTCGTTTTCTCCACTGCCTCACTATTCGGAATTCGGATACGATTTTCGACAATAGAATTTCATCAGAACATTTATTTCATGACAATATCGAGCTTTTAGTATCATAATGTATCTTTATCGAATAATAGATTCGATATAGATATTTCGTCTCGTTCAATACCTCTAAATTCCGTCGACCAGCTACGAATGCTTTTATTACTAAAATTATTTTATTAAGCATTTAATTCCATAACATACATACAATTATTTATCAATGTGAAGTAACCCTTTGAAACTTACAGTCGAATTTTGAGTGCAGAACGGGTGAGTGAAGTATCATTACCTACTATTTATTGTACTCGTATATTGTAAGATAAATATTCTATTCCTAAAAAATAAAACAACAAAACCATAATTCGATGAGAATCAGACGTTTTCCGTTTGAAATACATTTTCCGATCGATATAAAAAAATATGATTGTTGTTATCGCCTCGAAAATCGGGGCCGTTATCGATTCTCAGTTCGTGGCATGTGGCTTTGTTTGTATACGACAAGCCATAAATAATGCAGGGTGGCCTATTAATAGATTGTTTCCTGTACCTTTACGAAAGGGTATTAAAACCTTATAAAATAAAATAGGGAACTAGTAGTCTTCTGCGATGTTTTGAAATCCTTTAAAAAAATATAACTATTTCAATTTCAATTCAATATTTATGTTTTTAGTTAAATATAAAATGCGAGAAAATATTTCATGTACATAATATGTATATTTTGTAACAGTAAACAGTGTATATGAATACCCCTTTAAAGTAATTATCGTACATAAAATTCACCCAGCAATAAAAATACCCTTTTCTTGGACGTGATTATGGAAAAACCAATGTTTATTAACACACGCATTAATTTACTCGGTTCGCTTTATTTAAAACTGGGAACTTGCCGTCGCTTCAGAAAATCTATCGATAAAACTTAGTACCCTAAACCATGGACAGCAGTTGATAGATACTGGTATCTATAACTATATATATATACTAGGAAATCGCCCTTGTTTCGCTTCGGGAAAAATAGTAAAAAAAATATAATATAGCCTATGTCACAAGGGGATATTGTAGCTTCCCAATAGTGAAAGAATTTTTCAAATCCGTTTGCTAGTTTCGGAGCCTATTCAATGCAAACAATCAAATCTTTCCTCTTTATAATATTAGTATAGATAACTGTACTGTAGATAGCTGACATTACCTATATACCTAAATTTCATATTTATCTTTATAAGTTTAACGCGTTAAACTTGGTTTAAAACAGTCAAAACATTAATTAAGTAAAACTAACCAATGGAGATTCTGCTCCATACAAAATTGTATTTGACATCCCATGGGAACAGTTTCATTTTCTGGACGAAAAGTTTAAGGAATGCAAAGGGGACAAATACATATGTTTAACCTAATATTATAAAGAGGTAAAATTTTTAGCTTCGAAAGTGTAAATGTAACTTAACAATTTTCCTGGTAATTCTTATAACTCACAAACTACTACACACTCTTGGAATGACACCTCATCCTATTTGCTAAGAACGTTATTATAATGAAGATATTAATAATGTTAAGTGAGATATTGATCATTATGGCGTAACCGCCGAAAACTCGGTGGTTGTTCCTCGCGACTCCGCCCTAGGACGTCGACGTATGCACACTTTTGTGGAATAAGTGTAATTACAGCCCACACGGGTGAACAGATCGTTCCAGACGTTCGTTGTTGAGCGAACAAACTTTATAAGTAAGTTGTAAAATTTCGTACGAGGAAATCTATTATAATTCGCGGTGGCCGTGGCAGGTGGTAACAGTTGAATCTGGTAGGGTAATGAAGAGAATTATTAATAAGATGAATGATGATGATAATATGTTATTCTGATGTTGAATTCTAATAAACTTTGAAGCAGCTACTCGAATTATCATCTTTTGTCTAGTTCGGCTAGTTACTACCTTGCTTGAGTCAGCGACAAAACGACTCGCCGTATTCCAGCTGGGAACTTGAGAGCCAGTTCTTACTTTCTGTCTCTTCTTTCTTGGCCGGCGACGTGTAGATGATATAAAGATATGGTCTTACATATCCATTATTATAATTCATATGAAAGTGTTACGTTTGCAAAGTGAAGCATGGTCTCTTCCCTAGTATGTTATTGTTCTTTATTACCTTTACGAATCCGTTCAATACCTAACAGCAGAAGACTTATAACTGCTTATTTTACAAAGTAATCATCTTAACGTAGACAAAAAATTCGAATATTACGATGTTTTCAACTTATTCAGAAATAATATAATCTGCTTAAGAGAGGCCGCGAAGTTTTTGACGCCACGCTAACAATAATAAACAATTGATCTGATTCCTCTGTCAAGTGGACATCCAAGGACGTCATCGATCCAAGTGGATGTCCAATGTGTAGTACTCAATGGCCAACAGTATAAACATATAATTTTAAAACTTAAAAAATTAAGTTTTTTATCTTATTACATGGCGTTTATAGAAAAACTATCAATTGACTTATTAAACACTTTAAAGTTAAAATTAAAACGTTCTCTTCGTAAACGTTAAACTGGCTAGTGGAGCAAAGGAACAATGGTACTAATTGTGAAGGTTAAACACTTCATTGCTGAATGTATTGTGATTTTATCGGGCAGGTGCGATAGGGTTGAGTGCACTGCAGCGCTGGTTCGAAATGGTTTAGAATGCGATGGTATTTTTTTCGTTTATTAAATCAAAAATTTTGTGCAAAGACTTCTATGTTGGAAGGTTGTTCAAATTGTGTGGTTGCACAAAAGTGATTATAATATACGTAATGTATTATTTGAATTTTTTATTAGTGATAAAAAATACGAGATTCATCCGGACATGGTCCCCGCCAGGTACGCAAGTATGTCAAAACAGGAAACTACAGCGATACTGTATTAAGGTTTTATTGGTGATTGGGTTATTATGGGCAACTATCGTAAAACTACTGAAAAAATGGTAGTGATTTGCTGCTCACTAGAAGGACCTCCATAGCATGGCATGATCAGCCAGGGGTTTAGAGAAGTGCGGCATCGATTTAGTAATCTATGCGGAATTTTGTTGACCCCTTATTAGCTGGTCACCTCGTTATTAGGCCATTACACAGGCCGGTTAAGGCATGCACAGAGGTAAGGGCCTGTTACTCGATCCCCACTTGAAGACGAGAGACAGGGGGTTCCCTACGAGCGTTCGGGTCCATGGTGTCGCTACTCACCAACAGCTCGCTACAAGCTGCCCTGTGGCTTATTATTAATTAAATAAATAAAGTGGCTTATTATTACTAGTTTTAAATTATAATACTATTGATGATAAAGATTAGACCATTTCATTATTTTTATATATAATTTTATATTTATTAATTTCCACACATAACTTTAAACCATTGATGGCCCACTACTGAGCGAGGGTCTCTCCCTCTTGAGGAGACCTAGAGCGTACTCCACCACGCTGCTCCAGTGTGGATTGGTGGAGGGGTTAGTGGCCAATCCGAGTGTCAGAAGTTTTGAAACCACCCGAGAGCCTCCGATATGGCTTAACGACTGTTATCTTATGATAACAACGAGGATCGCAGGTGGATCGTGACTCACGACAGGACGAGGAGACAAAATAATCTCTGGAACGATTTCAGGTTTATTTTCTGAAGAATAACGTAGATCTTTCTAGATCTCTCATAACATACTCTCACGATATGAAACAAATGAGATAATACGTGCGCTCAATGATATGCCTAGTAATAAGGGTGGTTGCAATATTGATATTTGTGTATTGCACTAAACGCTGCACTAAATTGATTACATGCGACGCGAATCGAGTTGAATAAATCACACTGAGGTTAATCTGTAACTATGGTATTACAGATGGGTAGGCTGTTTCATTGATAAACTTGAATATACGTATATACATTTTTAGTAACATAATTAAGCTACACCTATTAGATCGTATTAAAGCTACGAAACATAATACTCCACGTTAGTTTCTTGCCGCTTCTTTACAACAACATTACGAACAGTGCTTATAATATGGGATCAAATCGATTATAGCGAACTGCGCACCGAAAATAATAATAGCAAGACTTATTTAATAAATGGCAGATATGTGATGCGACGGAAATATGAAGTTTGAAAAGAGGCGGCTCTTAGATATTACTCTGCTGTGTGCTCCGAATGTAGGCTTGAGCATACTGAAAGCGGATTATCTTACGGAATTGCCCCTGCTCTAGTAGAGGCCACACGATTTTGAGAATAATGGAGCAACCCGCAGTAACTTGTACATATTCAATTAGTTTAATTTATTATAGGCTTCTTGATATTCTGTGAAGTCAAAGCAATCAAATAAAATGCAAAATATTACATATAATAAGTACATCATAATATGCAATGTTGCACGGAAACAGAAATCATAAGAAGGAAGTTATATATGGCACGTTAAGGATTAACACCAAAAAGTGTACGATTTCAACCGTTACCAATTTCTTAAAACCAACAAACCTACACACCCGTTCTGCGGTTTGATTTGACCGTAAGTTAAAGAGTTACTTCACAATAATAGTTGGTACACTCACTGCCAAAATCAGTAGAAAACTTCAAATAGTCCACTTGCTGCACGGTGATAAAGAAATAAAATAATTTGTAGCATTTCATCGCTATGTCATCCTAAAAGTGTGGTTGAATAAGAGAATAGCTCTGCAATTAATATAAAGTAGACAAATAGTCCCTGGTCAGTCCGCGAGCAAATGGTATTATTATATTTCTACAAAGCGCTTTTTGACGAATCTACACGGTGACTCTTATCATCTATAAATCTCTCTGGTTCGTGAGTATTGTTCGTATATTTTTTTTACTTCTGGGAACTTGGACACGTACCAGCCAGCTTGTAACTATTATCATTAATCATCACAGTCTTTATGAACTTTAATAAATTAAACTACTACACACATTTCATACAATTTGTAAGTATTTGTGAGTTCCTTTTAAATTCATTATCATAGCCATTATAAAACCCTAGTTTAACACTTGTATTGATTTAAATAATCCAGTGATTATAATTTGCAGACACTATCATCACGTTAGCTTTAATATTTTCAGCCAATTCCTATAATAATTCGCTTTTAAACAGAGATAATATATTAGGGTATCTCAAGGCTCTGGACGGGTGCCCTAAGGTCGCTTTTGGACTCGTTCCAGCTACAAGGGTTCCGTATAGAAATGGCATGGAAAGAAGTGCATTAGATATGCCCGATACTAACTGCGCTACTTTTACTCGCGTTTACAAAGCAAATAATATATATATAAAAATCTCGTGTCACTGTGTTTGTTGTCGCACTCTTTCAAAACAGTTATAATATTTCTACACAATAGTGTATAATATTTGTACAATAGTGTATAAATATTATGAAAGTCAAAAAGATCAAGAAAGAGAGAGTGAACTGTAAGTATTATATTCAAGTCCTCGCTTTGATCATACTCCATTGGATCGGATTGGATAATGCTCAATTTATTGAAGCGCGAAAATAACATTGCAGCTAAAAGTCTCTGCTAAAAGTAAAATTTTATAGCAAGCTATCTATAGGCGAAACCGGCAACAATTTGTTTGTGCCCCCAAAGCACGAAAATGAAAAAAAGGCTACTAGAGAAACTAGAGTGGTGTCGAAAAATGCGCCGAAGTTGCTTAACTTGGTCTATCTCTCACGACTGACATAAGCCGTTGGGCTATGAACGCTTCTACGAATAGGTATACCTACATCTATATTCTATGTCAGATGTAGACATTCTCCAACGGTGAAGGTCGTAGGTACACTCTACGTTTACGTTTGTGAGATAAATCTCCTGTAGTTACACGTACTAAAAGTATTGAGAAGTGTCGTTCACGACACAGTTGATTGATCAGGAGAAACGAGTTGAAATTTATCGGCACAGGTACTGCCAAACGGGTTCTTTAATCTATCGGTATATAGGTACATTGTATGCTTCTATGAAAATTTGGAGGCAAAATGACGTAGAAAACAGATCACTGGGTTGAATTCTAAGCGACGAGGTGAGAAGATCTAAATTCCGGGAAAAGTTCTTTAGACCAAGAAAATGTAATATTGTAACTCTTAAAAGTTTATCCCTTTACCACTTCTCAATCGAATCTCTTGCTCATAAAAATAGGTTGTCAAAGTGAATTGTAAAAAATATAAATTCAGTTTAAATTCAAAAATATTCACTCTCTGTAGGAGGTTTGTTCAATATTTAGAAATAAAAAAATATGCTTTGTACTTAAATAATTTAAACGTTATTTAGCATAATTACGACGTATTTTTCTTGCAGACTTCCGATTTACAACTATATGTACTCTGTCACAATCTGTCACCGCTAGTAATTTAATTGGTTCGCCGTTTCACCGGGTCCGCCGCGGTCGGGTTTACGTAACAACGATGTTTACGTAAAGATTTACATTACATTAAACATTGATATGAAGCGTATAACTAACTATTTTGTGTTATTTAGTTTATCTATATCTATACTGATATATAAAGAGGAAAGATTTGATTGTTTGCATTGAATAGGCTCCGAAACTACTGAACCGATTTAAATATTTCTTTCACTGTTGGGAAGCTACACTATGACCCGGATGACATACTCGTAGGCTATATTATATATTTTTTTACTATTTTTCCCGAAGCGAAGCGAGGGCGATTTCGTAGTCTGTTATGTTTAAATTTTTAGATGATTTGACACATAATATATTATGTTTTATGCATATTAATGGCAGTTTTGAGAAGAGATTTGTGCCCTGCAGCGGATTATCAATGAGTTGATATAAAATTTGTTGCAGTTGCAGATTAATTGTTCTTTTTTGACGATATTATGACACTAGCACGGTAACAGTAGAACAGTGTTCCTAAAATATCACCTAAAGTCCCATGTTTACATGCCTAAATAAACTTTATTATGAATGTTTAGAAAGATTATACTTTCTATATAATTGTAATTTGTTAACAACCTGAGAATAATACCAAAGTGTGACTACTACGACCACTATGACCTCTATGACCTTAAGTTATTCGGAAGTATCACTTCAAGCTGGCCATACACTATCAAGTGTACTTGTTTTTTTATGGCAATAGCCGGCAAACGAGCTGACAATCCACCTGATAGTAAGTGGCTATCTTCACCCATGGACATCAACAACACAAAAGGCATCACTGATACGTTGCCGGCCAAGAAAAAGAAGAAAAAGAAAGAAAGAACTGGCTCTCGAACCCCCAGCTGGAACACAACGAGTCGTTAGGCGGCTGACTCATGTTCAACGGTAGTAGCTATCCAGGCGAACCCCATGGAGAAATAATAATAGTAGTAATGGTATTAATTAACAATTAACACGTTAAGTGCGAAGCGAGGCCTAAATCACCCCTGATGCAACTTCCCTGTGGTGCGGCAAGCAAAAAAGTGAATTTCTCTGTCGTGCGAATGGCATAGCTTTGGTTTGGTCCAGTGTAGGAAAGAGATAAATATATATTTGAGATCACTAATGGTTCCGGACTCGGTGGTGTACCTACCTTGGTACCGGATGTCTTAGGCCTCGTGCCGCACTGAATTAATATAATTTTAATGCAGTGCGGAACGAGGCTAAAACGTCCCATATCCCCCCTGACCTCGTACCGCACTCAACGCGAGCTTCCCGCGACCAGTGTTGTGCATCACGTCGATTGGAGAGCACGTCCTTTTACAGCGCCGAACATGTCTAAACGATGTCGGAAGAAGTTAATTTTAAAAAACCCAGAAACAGAGCCAATTAATTCAAGTTCTAATAATTGTATTTTTAAAGCCCGAGGCAGAATAAATAGGACAGTTTCTTTTCTACTTCTGGTTGCCTTTTTTTTCTATTCTGTGAACCGCATTAAGATTTTCATATACAAATAGAAAGATAAACCTTATGCATAAACCGTAATCCATTATTTTCCAATAATAAGTCTGTAATAGGTGCCTCTTAATGGTATAGAATGGAACGCTTCGTGCGCGAGTCCGACTCGCACTTGGCCGGTTTTTTTTTCTTTATGGCGCCTTCAAGCACAATTTAGATTATTTAAAAAAAAATGTATCCTTTGATAGCTTTGTGTTGTTTTGCCAGGTTTTGCCCTTAAAACGATCTAATGAGATATAATTGATCAAAATCGGTCAAGTCGTTGCGTAGTTAAGACAGTTTAAAAACGTCGATATTATTTTTCCCATCACTAATCGCAGCGAAAATTTGCCCTATTTCAGTGCGTTACGAGGTGTATAAGATCCCATATTTTGTTTTGCTAATAATTCCTAAACTAGCCATCAGATCCCGGGGCGACGGTGGATTAGGGTTCATCAATTCACTGTCTATATCAATAAGGACCAAAATTCTCATTTATCTTTGATTTCGCGCCAGAAAATGGATTTTAGTCTGTAAAAGGAGGTGGGGTCTAATAGACCGCGTGTCGCCCTAACGTCTGGTCACGGTACGGGCCGATTATACCTCGTGCCGCAGGAACGGAAAGTATGCAAAAATTGGTGCCGCAGCTAACGTGTTAAAATCAATATTATCAATATAATCCCTAGTGGGGCCCTACCACCAGCGGGCCGGATTTAGTCGCCTTTTACGACACCCAAAATCCCATCCGGCGTGGGATTGGGGTTAGTATTCTTAGCCGCCCCTATATGGCTAGAAGTCAAGTTTGCAGTCTGACTTGATGCAGCATCCAGTTTGCATGAGATAGCTATATAGCCATATATCCATACCGTGGGCATACACCGTCAAGTTTACTGGATGCCGCGTCAAGTCCGCTGCAAACTTGACAAGTATACTTGATCGTGTATGACCAGCATTAGGGACGTGCCCTAAACTGTAAATAGATTTTAAGTTGCAATTTCCGATTTATATGAAAGCACACGTAGCAGATGCGCATGTAGGCTGCCTCCAGTTAAGTCCCCACTTAATATAATTTTTCCCTGACCTAAACTAGGCATTAAGTCTGGCAATAAAGCAGAAACATATTTATTTACTTGGTCTGTTATTTACTTTAGAGATATGGTATCTTCTTCTACTTAATAAAATGTTACGCTTACTGACTGACAGACAACGAAAGAAACGATATGTCATAAACAGATAAGTAATCAATCTTTCTATTTAAATCTATTACCGTATTGATACCATCAGAAATCAGAATGATCTCGTGTTTATTGATTCGCGCCATTTTAGCGCTGATTCCATCATTTGTAGCAGTAAAATGGAATGAAGCTTGCAGTGTAGTTGGCAAAGAGACAAAATAAAACAACAGTGCCAAGTAAACGATACTTTAGTTCCAATTTAACACGATATGTGGTGTCGATAAAGCAAAAAATCAAAATTTACTTGATAAAATTAGCTTTTATATTATTACAGAAGATATTATAAGTAATTAAAAAAGGCCTTTTATTCCATGCAATCATTACACATTGTTGATATTGCTTCATTCTTACAATAAAAAATATCGTCAAAAATAATACCTACATTTGTTTTAAAATATGCATATGTTACAATATTTAAAAAACATAGTGATAAAAATAAAATTTATTAGTTAATTATTATTAGTCAATTTGAAAATTTAAAATAAGTTAACAATGTAGGCACTTGTTTTTAGATCATATTCGTATTTTTTACTGTGAGCAGCAATTGAGACAATATTCGTTGTGATTACATATTTCACTATTGTAATATAATGACGTAATATAAACGGTACGTAATATAAACCTACTAATATTTATTATATAAACAGAAATAACATATTGCTTTTCGTATGGTAGTTCATATAACATAGTTTTATTTAGTTTTTCTAGTACCACACAAGGTCAAAACGAGTGTGAAAGGGGTTTATTTGTAATTAAAAATAATGACTATAAAAATATTTCATTGTATCAGTAGGTACGAGTATCGTAGCTCAGCGACCATTACATATAAAAGCTATTGATTCAGTTTTATGCAACGTTGATACCTATACAAAGATTTGTTCATGGAGAACAAATCTTGATTCTTTGAGAGAGCAATGATCATATTCCTAAAATACTTTTACAGCGTGGTAACCTTTAAGTTTTAACCGACTTCAAAAAGGAGGAAGTTCTCAATTCGACTGTATTTTTGAAGTAAAGACTTTTTTAGGCCGTTGGGCATTTTTAAGATGGGAAAAAACCATTCAAATTGTGACACCGTTACCGACACCTCGACACCTCTGTATATTTTCATCGTCGTGTACATACATAGATACATATAATATACACAATATGTTTAAATTATATTATAATTTTTCACTTCTCTCGGCGCTCCCGGAGTGCCACTATTTTTTTATGAGTGTTACCTCATTTTGATGATTATTTATATTCGGAAGCTGGTGTTTGTCATGGGACTACAATTTGAGCGAGATCTGACGAGTAATTTTTGAGTTATCTCTAATTTTGAAGTTAGTTAGTTTTGGTCAAGAACTATAATTAGTAGCTTATTCAAAGTAAAATTTCATGGACAGCATGCATAGGATAGTAGAGCTACATTTCGTTTAGTAACCATTCATTTCCACCGGCCACCAATATATACTGTGTGTGTATATACTGTCTTTACTGTAACTTTCATGCTTTGCAAAGAAGTTTCGATTCTTATCGTTGTGTAGCAGTTCTTAGATTTCGTCAGAAGTCTTCTGGTGGCCTAAAAACTTTCTGCTCTTGCACCAACCTAAGTCTAACCATACAAACGTTTTAACCTATATACGAGTACTAGCCTATTGTGTAAGAACCTGTCCTCTAAATAAATACTAATAAAGGGCAATTCTCCATAGCTTAAAATGCACCTTAATTGAAGTATTTGAGCTTCGCACAACTAGCATAGAATTCACCAACGTACGTTCGATCAAAACTATGTGCATACAACAGGTTAGAGAATACCTATTTTTGTAATAGATATAAGTATTATTTTTAAAAGATGTGCTGAGGAGTTTCTTTACGGCTTTTCTTCTCCTCCATGACAAAGCACTTTTCCGAAAAGCTGGTAGATTATAAAAATGACGTGCATAGGAGTATCAGTGATACCTACATGAATAAAAGATTATTTCATTTCATTTCATTTCGCATATTAAGATACAATAAACAATTGTTCTACATACTGAAGTTTAGTTCTAGAAGATGCAGCCGCTTCTATTTTGTCTAAGGTACTATAGTTCTGAGATATACATATTATATTGAATAACTAGTTTCGGGAATTGCGCATTTGCTTTTTATTCAAGTAAAAAATTCGAGCTTGAAATGCACGAATAATAGATTTTTATTATCTTTAGGTAAAAGAATAGCGAAATCAATTTAAGTGAGAATATCGAGCTCGAATAAAGGTAAAATGGAACGCGTATAGAATAGTGAATTGATTGCGGAGTTAGGTGCAGGCTATTAAATGTAATTGCTATGTTTAAGTATAGGTGCTGGGATTGAGAGCCGCTTCCCAAGTCTCTCGTTATTCGTGTTTCCTACACTAATGCTAAATTACTTACATTGCACCACATCAAATGGATGATATTAGACATTTTAACCGATGTTATTTAGTTCTTCGTCCTTTGTATCTTTTATTATTACCTGACTAGATTCCAACTACCGTCCATTAAACAATTTGAACATTAATAAATCAATTTGAATCTAAGCTAGACGCATACAAGCTCGTACTACATAAACCCCGATGGAGTACAATAAGGTACCTACTCGAAATGAAATATTCGCTAACTGTGTACCCAGATCAACTGAGGTTGTTAACAATGAGACTGATACGAGGTGAATAGTACAACTAGAATTGAACCAAGGCTGCATTTGCAGAAGCAATTATATTTGCATGGATCTCTCTCCAAACGGTTAGAAATAAAGAACCAGTATGTCTGAAACGAACTACATAATATCTAAAACTTCGAATCACTGAAATACATTGTTCATGAACCGCTGCATTCTGTCGCCAAAGCTAGCTAACTTTTGTATCGGAATACGATATGCTATGCTAACAATTCAGGATAGTTGCTATTGTCAGAATTTCGTGATGCTTTCTATGTTGAGCCCTTTATTCAAGTCACTTTTTTATTGAAATACTTTGGGCAAACTCCATCGGTTTAAAATATACTCCAGAGCTAGAGAGCATCATCATAGATACATCTGTGCTACCAAATAGATTCTAACATATCCTAATACCACATGAATATTAAAAGAATTCTAGTCTTCTCGTTATTCATCGTCAGCACCGGAAAAAGATTGAAAATTTTTATGAAAAAAGGTATGTTTGAGCTGTCATTTAAACATTTTTTCATAACAAACCTTTTTTCATAAAAATTCTCTATTGTATCAAATCATCGAATGTTATCAAGCTTCATTTTTTCCGGTAAGTAGTAGTCACATTTCAACTGGGGACTCAAAACTGAAAAAAACCACGAGTAGTTTTGCGTGTATTTGATAAAACTTTTGTCCATCTAATCCATTGATAGATTTGCGATATTGTCCAGTTGTTTGTGAAATAAAAAATAAAACTTTGTTGAAGTATATCTGCCCCTTCATCAAGGCTCGCGGAGCGTCTCGTGGCGCATCCGTCAGCCACGCCCCCTAAGCGCGCGAGCCCTATCTTGCGTTTAGACTCGCTATGCGTTCAGTTGCATTTGAAAGTTCAAGGATAGAGCACGTTGACGTAATACATTGGCATCCAGTCAATGAAATCTTTTCTACCATGATTTATAGGCAAAATAATAAAAATTGGGTACATTTCTGTACATTAGGCTAATAAACACTAAATAAATTACGATAGAATGATACGTTTTAATTTCTATTCTCGGTCTGGATTTGTGTGTTCTTATCTTTATGTGTTGTCCATGGCACTCACAACATAGGAAATCCTATTTATTTATTTATATATTTAGTTTTGAATTAGGGATATTAAAATTCAATTAAGTTAAACACAACTAGTAATCGCCTTCGATTTGGTGCGGTTTTCTTATAGATCCCTATTTTTTAAATTAAAAGAGCATGGTGAAGGAATTTTTGAAATCGTTCCTGTAGTTTTTGAGTTTATTCATTACGAACAAACAAACAAAACATCCATATTTACTTCTTTATAATATTTATAATAATATTTCTTCTTTGTAATATTATATTATACATATAACCAAATACTCTGTGATGAAGCGTGCGCGCGTGTCGCGAGCACCCTCGTGCCCAAAAAACCGCTCCCGACCATTGAAGTATAATGTCATAGAACAGACATCTCGAACAAAATGTGTGTCCCGCCCGGGAGGTTCCATTTCAAAATTGAACCCCCGTTCTCCTTTCAAAATCGAACGAATCCATTGAAGATTGAAGCCACGTGGCGCCAATGCATTGGGACATACAAGGTGTACGCGGTGTCGGTTCTATACGCTAGTAATATTACTTCAATGCTCCCGACGCGAGCCCTGCGAGCCACGAGACGCGCGTTGTCTGGTCCGCGAACCGTAGCTCGCGCGCGAGTCTAAATAGGGCAGCACAGATTAGAAAAGCTATTCGCATTTTATTGTGTCATGGAGTTCAAAACATTTAGATCCAAATTATTCTCTAATAATTATAGTTACATAATAATAGGCTAATAAATAATTATAGGTACAGGCACAGTTCAACCTTAAAGTTATTCGTGAATATTAGAAGGTTTTTATTGCTTTACCTATTTGAAAGCAAACACTGATCTGACATTTTCTTAAAAAAAAGAAAACAATTAACAAAGTGGTACACGCCGGGTTTAATAATAATAGACGGAATTTCTTATAGCGTATAGTAATAACGTACAGCTTTATGCAGCAGCAACAACAAGCAAACAAGAAAGAATATCCAAACACTAACAATTTTGGTTTACTATAAAGTTTTGCAGACTCTTTTATATTCTAAATAATTGCTCAAAATTTTAAGTTTCAAACAAATTGGTTTGCTTCAAATGTTTAAGGGGTAGAGATTGCACTTATTGGCAGACCAGCGCTCTTTGGAACTTCAAGGTAACAGTTAGTTTTAAAACTCAATAAAATTCCTTTTGTTGATTGTAGTTTGATAACGTGAAACTTGAAAAGCCATGTTTTTGTCAATGGTCCAACTTTCTTCAAGTACAATACTATTGACCAGATTCAGGTTGGATAGCTGGAATAAATATTGAGCATTAGGTAATTGATCATAAATTAAGCTAATTTATTGAGAAGTAACGATTATCGTTTACGTTATTAATTCAACGGTGAAATTCTTAGTCTTGGGGGTAATCTATGGTTCGCGCCAATGGTGGCATTATTCTATGAATGCATTTGCCTGTTCTCGTCAAAATTATCATTCGTCGTAATCGCGCCTTGCGATATTCTTTTTATTTTCTATTTAAAGCGCGGCAAACCATTTCTTCGCTATTTAAACTCCCATACTTCCTCTCTTTCTGGCAAGCACTCTTTTAAATAGCGGATTCACTCACACACCGAGGAGTTTGAAATGAGAAGAACAATTGAAAAAGCAGTCTTTCCGCTGAGCTCCAATGTAACACGTGCCTATTGTAAATTTATTAATTAATCCGCATTATTTCTGTAAAATGATTAATGTATAATATAAATCGCATCGCCTAAGATTCGACTGGAATATAATATCGCCGCATTACCGCTCCCACTAAATAATTCTTATTAACAATCGTAATATTATCTACTGAGGAGTGTAATAGTGAAACTAAACCAACCATATACGGTATACCTAAAAAGAAATCAAGAAGAAAGAAAGATGCTGCCAATGTTTCCAACATTGGAGCGGCTGCCTAGACGTCGACGTAGCAAATACGAACCGTACCAGGTCTGCAGACCAGGTTAGTGTGCTTGCCAACCCTCCAAACTGCCCCGCATTTCCATCAGTCTCAGTTAGAAAACATCAATCTAAAATTAACGTAGCTAGAATATAATGTCAAAATATAACAGCTATGAATCTCAGTATATAGAATCTATCCACACGCCAGTTGCCTTATTAGATACAGAACTTCTAAGCCGAATCGCCCACAGTCACATATGTACATAAACACTGCATAATTTGAGCGCTGTATCCGCATAAGCAAATCTCAACAAGCGCAGAGACAGTGCGACAGGTTTAATTAATACCCCAGTTAAGGGGCTACAATTCGGTTATGTTATACTTGTATTGTCACTAAGTATTATTATTTAAAAGGCATATTATCTTCACAAATTGAATTTCAGTCACAGAAGACATAATAGTAGGTAAATACGTAATTGTATTCAGCACGGTAGCTCAGTTCTGTTATTGTACAATTCAAGCTGACTCTGTGGGGAAATTTTGTTAATAAGTTATATGGTAAACTTATAAGTAACTAGGAAATCGCCCTCGCTTCACTTCGGGAAAAATAGTAAAAAATATATATAATATAGGCTATGTCACCCGGGGATAGTGTAGCTTCCCAACAGTGAAAGAATTTTTCAAATCGGTTCGGTAGTTTCGGAGCCTATTCAATGCAAACAATCAAATATTTCCTCTTTAGTATTTACCTATTAGTATAGATAACATAGTGTCTGACACAATCGCAAAATTACTTAGAAAAGAACATTGACTTTTTTCACTCTTTGTCGTTGTCTACTCCGATATCTGTGTTGTTATGGAAGAAGGTCGTCAAGGAGGTTGTCTGACTTCTTAAATGTGCCTTCAGAGGTACCTAAAAGATCACACCTTGGCCCTCAGTTATATTGTAGTAGCTTTTAGATTACAGTTACGGACAATAATACTCGTATTTGTATAGCCAGCGATCGTCCTGAACAATGTTCTTATTTAGGTTTTATTCTGGACTCTGGCAGCATTTTAGATCAAATGCGTCTTATACTGCGACGAAATTTTAGACGGCATTGTCGGGTACCGGAAGAATGTTGTCGGCCATGCCGGAATTCGTCGGAGAATCCGTTAGACAACGCCGTGTCTCGCTACGTAATAGATCCCCAAGTGTAACCATTGTGACGTAAGGGTTAAAGTGTCTTCTTCAGAAATATTTTTAGAGGTATACGAAGTATTGTATGCATAAAAAAATTTATACATACAACATACAATACTTCGTTCGTGGTTTTGATACCAGTTACGCACAATGGACTAGGACAATTAATTTTTATGGTACAATACACTCATAATTTCCGTTAAAAATGCTGGTGAAGTTAGAGGCTGTTTTATCATTTACATTTTATAATGATATATTATATTTAAGTATTTCAGTTCTAAATTGGTTGCTATTAGATTCATAGATATACTCATTATGCCTACTATGAATAAATCTTGAGAAAACTATCCATGAAATAAAAAACGTTTTCCTAATATAAAATTCAATTCATAGGACAGATAAAAGACACATCACGCAACATGTTAAATAAACATGTCATACTTTGTGTTATTACTCGGAAATAAACATTTCTATTTATAAATGGCATCATTGAATAAACTCGCTTTCTGACGCTACAAATTTAACAGGTACAACGTCATATATTTCAACGTGGGACGCGGTCAGATTCTTGAACCTTGGGCAAAGTGTCGAAAAGACAAACAAGATCAAGGTGTGATAATTTTATTTAGCAGCGGAATTTGATATTTTGATGTGAAGATGAAATCAGAATATTGCATTAAATTAGAGATATAAGTAAATAACTGTTTAGAGTACCTATCGCATAGACCAAAAACTCATTCTATACTAATATTATAAAGAGGAAAGATTTGATTGTCTGCATTGAATAGGCTCCGAAACTACCAAACCGATTTGAAAAATTCTTTCACTGTTGGGAAGCTACACTATCCCCGGGTGACATAGGCTATATTTTTTTTTTTACTATTTTTCCCGAAGCGAAGTGAGGGCGATTTCCTAGTATCTCATAAAATCCAAGATTTTATTTTTTTCATGAAAATCTAAGTTTAATTTCGTTTTTGACCTTATTGGGGAGGCCTAGAATACTGTCCTTAATCTTATGTCAAACGATTCATCGTGTCCCAGCTGGGAGCTTGAGAGCTAATACTTTAGTCTCTTCTTTTTTCTTTTCTAGCAGCGCATCAGTGATAACTTTAATGCTGTTGACGTCCATGATTAACCACTTACCATGAGGCAAGTCAGATCGTTTGTCGGCTATTAAAACTTAACTGCAAAGATTTATCGTAAAAAATGTAATAAACAGTTTATCGGGGGCATAAAATTTAGCTATTATAGTTCACTGAATTCATGTACCAACTAAAGTTCATCGAAAGTCGAAACAATTACCGTGTAACAACAACGCAGCTCTTTGTTCAGGAATAAGCTACCTTTCAGAAGAAAATTGAATGGTAATCCCTAATTTACATGACTTCAGTGCAGCACGATCAGGGTTTAAAATTAATTGCTCCTGAGGCGACACAACTTTAAAATACGATGAAACATTACTTAAAACAAGTACTTTGTAGGCTGTTAACAATGGTAAATCGTATATTTTGGTAATGTCCGAAAAGTAACATAAAACACTCAAAATAAGACGATCTAATTCTTAGCAGGGGTCCCGTAAAGTCAATCTCTACTCATAATGCCTAAATTCAAGGATAGAGAGCATCTCAAACTCCAACTGCTTATTATTATGCTTATTAAATCTTAAAGATCAAACAAATTTGTGTGTATTTATAGTTTGCATTTATTAAATAAAACTATTCTAAAAAACAGACTAAAGATAAACTAATTCCAATTATCCTTTCAACAAAAGAAAACGTGTTATATCGCCTAATACGGAGTTGTAAGCCATTGTTGGTGTACAACGTCACATAGTGCGCCGTTTATCAGTATTGCATCGCCAGAGGATGAATGCCATCCTGTTCCTTGAAGCTTTTGTCGGCGTGTGGCGTCGTGGCGTCACGGCGTCGCTAACGTTATCCAAATTCCTTATAGAACGTGAACTGTTTAAAGTGAACATTTTAACAGCAACGCTGTGAACTATGTTAACGTTAGTCTTGTATTTTACCTCTATAAAATATTTTTGGAACGAAGTTCCTTATCGTGCGTTGTGAAAGGGGGCTAGACGGAAAATTACGACACTTTTTGATTCTTACGAATGACGACACTTTTTTTGAAGTGATTCAGAGAGTTTTAAAGAGATGGCGCTGTACAACAAAACAATACTTACATCGAAAGGAACTTGGTTCCATCCGGGTGTCCCTTGACACCTCTCATGTTTTTTTTTGCACTTCTAAGTGCAAATTTAAATATTAAGAATTTCAAATAACTAAAGCTTTGAAATGTACATAGTGTATTTGTAACATGACTTTAAAAATATTACGTTGTAAATGGTGCACATGACACGGGTACCACGATGTATCTTTTACATTTTGCAGTGGCTACGATCCATGCAATTTCAATCTACACGTATAATATTTAAGAATACTATAATTACATACTATATTTTTAAGAATCTATAAGTACCGAACTAATATAATATTGATCCTAGAAAGAGGATGAGAAATGCACAGACTAAAGAATTGGACTCGAACAAAAAATGACCGGTTATAATATGGTAAAATACAGTAGGTATACAACAAATAGGAGTAAGTAACTATAAGACTGAATTAATTTAAAAGTCAGGTCGTTTTTATTTCATGTAAAGTCAAGGATTAACCGATTTGTTAATAGCGCGTCCAGTTAATCTTTGCAAATTATGGTTCGGTAGTACAATATAATTTGGTACGGGATATAGTGCACAGGTTGTCGAAAAATTTAAAGCTCCAAACATTTCATGTTAAGAGGATGATTAATAACAATCTCAGACTAATTAGGTCTTAAAGTAAAGATCTTAGACTGAGACCTTGTTCCTAAAAATCCGATTATAGAGTCCTTGACATTAACCTTCGGATTTAGACGTGAATGTGCCTAAGACAGACTGGGGTTGGAATTCGTGTGAACTATGTATGTTTAACTTTGTATGCTGTTGAATAATGCTGTATAAAATATGAAGTTTATTTTTTACTAAAAGCGTAGTACTTTGCTGAAGTAACATGAATACATGTATGCCAATTGCCTACCGATTACAATGGTGGAAGCTCGAAAACATTCATCAATGAATGGTGGCAAATGTAGAAATCGTCATGAAAATAATGAAATACGGATATTTATCAATAATAATTACCCAAAAAGTACTTTATTATAAAAGTATATTTTCAGATAAATTGCACGTCAAAAATTGACAGTAACAAATGTAAAAAACCAATAACTTAAGATACAACTATTATCAGATTACTATATTATTAGATTCATTTAATTTCTTTTCGTTTGGTCAAATAAAACGTGTTATGCTGGCTACGTGAGATGTAGCCATCGAATCACGAAGCTTAGACTCCGTGCCGTAAAACTGTCATAATGGTATCTGAACTCGTCGTACATATTTAATGCGCATAGCGTGACCACAATGCATGCATCATGAAATGAAATTCGATACACCGCCTTTGCACTGCAAAACCTGACGTTAAATTGGCTTAACTTCAACCGTTTTGTATCATTGTACTCGTATCATAAGTGATCATTAAGGATTACATACGTAGATAGTACATAGCTAGACATAGGTAGATCCTTTTTTTTGTGGAAATAGCCGGCAAACGAGCTGACAATCCACATGATGGCAAGTAGCTATCATCGCCCATGAACATCAGCAACACCAAAGGCATTACTGATGCGTTGCCGGCCAAGAAAGAGAGAAGAATAAGAAATAAAGAAAGAACTGGCTCTAAAGCCCCCAGCCGGAACATGACGAGTCGTTTGGCGGCTGACTCTTGCTCAAGGGTGGTAGCTCCAGGCGAACGAATAAAATTAATAATAGTATTAATTAACAATTAAAATCAATATTACCCTCCGAGCCGGAATTAGTCGCCTCCTACGATACCCATCCGTTGTGGGATTGGTGTTAGTATTCTAAGCCGCCCCAATAAGGCTAGAAATTGTAATAGGTACTGTTAAGCAAATTAAATAAAACTTTTGCTGAATTTTTGTCCACTTTTAGAGGTTATTGGTGTCTTTGGAGACAATCGTCTATTTTAGTATAGTAAGTATATACATTCTAGTATATAATATTATAGTATTTAAACTATACTAAAATATTAGGAATAACATTTAACAGAGTTTACGAAATTTGCACTGCAATCTGTTCTTCTTGTCTCGTATGCCGATATAAGTAATGAAAATCGTTCGAACCAGTTTCCTAGAATGAATTGAATTTAAGGGGAGAAGGGAAGGGAAGGTATTTAATTCTCTCGCTTCACCGACACCCAGCGGCCGCACTTTAGATGCGAGATTTCTTGCCGGGGATAATTGCAAATACATTCATTTGTGATCAGATAACTGCTTAGATAAGCATGCGAGTATATCTATATCAAACACAAAAATGTTTTTACGGATGTCCTCTGTAGATTCTGATACAATCCAACCGATATGCCTCAAAATAGTTTCCACTAAAAGTACCACTAAAATAATGCATATGGCACATTTTTGATTTTAGACTTTTTTTATGCAACATTCATTTGCGAAGTAGCACACGCTCGGTATCCACTAGTAATTCATAATATTTTTGAGACGAATGTGATCGATATAATAAACTGTAAATTACTAAAAATACTGTAAATTATGACCTCAATAATTTCTGCTAAAACAATGTACTTTTTTCTTTTACAAAAATTTCATACAATAATGTTATTAAAAGTAATTGTTATGTATTTTAATATCTAAACCACTATCCTTGACATTATTCACTGAAGCGAAACAAACTTAAGTGCAGTTTGCTATTCTAACAGCTAAGAAAGAGTACGCCATAACGACTCCGAAACGACCTGCATAATGAGATAGAATAAAATAAATGTAATGTAAATTAGGACCTAGAACTTGTATAAATATTTATACATTATTATATATTTCAGAATTATTTTAAAGTTAGTTTGTAGTAGATAAAACACAAGATACTTAACTAATTAATGTAATCGCAAACTAAATATAATATTAACACTACAATCACAACAGCTAAATATGCATAGTAACTTAAAGGTTACACCAAATAATTAATAAAATACTTTTATGTACTTATTTTAGATTGAATTCGTTAGTAGGAACTGCTTAAAAGAAGTTTTTCTACAACTTTTCACATTTAAAACTAAAAGTGGTGGTATGCAAGTAGTTTTCCCAATAAAGCTATCCATCGAACTGTCCGTAAAGCCCAATTTATTCACTTCTTTTTAAAAGCGCCGACCGTATTCGCCTTCCGAATAACTTTTACTCGCAAAATTATAAAAATATGTTAAGAGTATGCTGGTTCTGGCATTGTTTGCGAAAAGAGGAATATACTGTGATCGCCACGGAATATGCAAAACTTTTAGCGAAAATACGATCCAAATAATTTTTTATAACTACTTTTTTTTTTTTATAACTTATAAGTTAATACTTGACTACAATCCCACCTGATGGTAAGTGGCGATGAAGTCGTTGGTGGTAAGACGCATTAACTTAGTAATAGCCTATTCACTCTTGCCTTGAAGACACTTACATTGTAATCGAGCGGAAACACCGACGCGGGCAATTTATTCCAATCCTTCGCTGTACGTACAATAAATGATGAAGCGAAGCGCGTCGTCCGTACAGGGGGGATGTCAACGACGAAGGGATGGATACCCGCCGTGCGTCGGGACGTTCGATGGTGGAAAGGGGATGGCGGAATCAAATCGTATAATTCCTGCGCACACTCTCCAAAATGTATCCTGTAGAACACTGAGAGGCTGGCAACTCTACGCCTGTGCTCGAGGCTCTGAAGATTGGTCTCAACCAATTTATGGTCACCAATGAGTCTCTTAGCACGCCTCTCTATTGAATCCAATGCTGACAGGTGGCATTTGGCAGCACCAGCCCAAATGTGACAGCAGTACTCCATACAAGGCCGAACCTGTGCTTTATATAAGGTTAAGAGTTGTTGTGGTGTGAAGTACCGCCGCACCTTTGCTAGGATTCCAAGCTTCCTAGCAGCCACTTTAGCTCTGGATTCAATGAACCGCCCAAAGTTAAGGTTCGAGGATATCTCAATGCCCAATAACTGAAGGCGATCGGTGTACTCCAGGGATACATTCTGAAGAGTAGGAGTCAAGGTGAACGGACTCCTTTTAGCGGTGAATAGACACGCTTGTGTTTTCGTGGCGTTGAATCCCACTAGGTTGGCATTGCCCCATTCGGAGACAGCCTGAAGTGTAAGATTCATACGCTGCACCATAGCCTCTCTTTCGGACTGTATATGGTCTTTACTGGCCCGACCTTTTGGCAGGTATCTCTCTACAACCGTGCTGTCGTCTGCGTACCCATAGATACCGGGCATGAGCAGATCGTTGATGTGCAGCAGAAATAGTGTTGCAGAGAGAACAGACCCCTGAGGAACTCCGGCATTGGTTGTCATTGATTGCGACGAGCAACCTCCGACAACCACTCGGAATGAACGGTCACTCAGGAAGTCTTTGATCCAGACGATCAGGCCAGGGGACAGGCCATACGCAGGAAGCTTGCACATAAGGCTAGTGTGCCAAACCCTATCAAAAGCCTTCGAGATGTCAAGGGAAACGGCAAGCGCTTCCCCATTTTTCTCGAGGGCTTCCCCCCAGATGTGAGTGGCATACGCTAGAAGATCTTCTGTCGACCTGTTTGGGCGGAAACCGTACTGTCGGTCACTAAGGAGATCGTTCTGTTCTAGGTATGCCATCAGCCGTGTGTTCAATATACGCTCCATAATCTTACAGAGTAAGGAGGTTATTGAGATGGGCCGATAGTTAGTGGGGTCAGCACGACTGCCTTTTTTGGGCACAGGCTGCACGTTGGCAAGCTTCCATGATCTAGGAACGTTCACGTCTAGACTTCGCAGGGTCTTAAGTACCTCTTTATTGTGAATGCGGACCTCTGACATAGAGGTACCGCAATTAGGTATCTGTGGTGGGTGGTTGTTGCTAGTGTCTAGACGTGAGTTCTCAGCAAACAGAGATGCGAAAAGGTTCGCTTTCTCTTCAGCTGTATGAGCCAGAGAGCCATCCGGTTTTACCAGTGGAGGCAGCGTGGGACGACAGAAGTTAGTCTCGACCGCTCTGGCGAGGGACCAAAAAGCTCTACTGCCACATGGCTGGCGAGAGACTTTTGCGCCGATATGTCTAATGCGGTCGACACTCACTTTCTGTAATGCCTTTTTGTAGGACTTGGCGGCAAGGTTAAAGGCTTTCTTCTTAGATCTAATATCCGGAGCTTTGCGGCTTCAAGCGTCAACCCAGGCAAGATACGCCGAATGTTTGCGTCTCTCAGCCTGAGCGCATTCGGCGTTAAACCATAGGCGAGCTTTGCTACCAATGGGAACGTCGGAGAAAGGAATGAAATACTCCATCCCTTGACGAACCACATCGGTTACAGCATCCGCGCAGCTCGACGGATCTTCAGAAGAAAAGCAGACCTCTCGCCAAGGATAAGATGCAAAAAAGTGTCGCATCTCATCCCAATCTGCTGACTTGTAACGCCATACTCGACGGATACCTCCTGAATCGTGATCGGGGGCTGAGTATGACGAAACAGATTTCACCAGACAGTGGTCGGAGGTTCCCAGTGGGGAGGAAACCTGAACAACGTACCTGTCTAGATCGGTTGTCAGCAGAAGGTCCAGGCAGTTTGCTGTGTGGCCATCAACATCGGGCACCCTGGTCGCTTGCTTTACCAGCTGGGAGAGGCCAAGCGATAAGGCAAAGTTCCACGCTTCTCTCCCTGCATGGTCGGTTTTCTGGTATGGGAACAACCAGTCTTGATGACAGGCGTTGAAATCCCCCAGAAAAACCAGCTGCGCAGTGGGGTACCGTTGCAGAGCCACATCAGCCGTCTCGCTAAGGTGCTCAAATAGGCGAGTTGTCTCCTGGTCACCGCTGTGCGAACGATAGACACAAGAATACAAAACTTTGTCTGTACCCGTGTCTACCAAAACCCAAATCGTGGAGAAAGTAGGGTCTTCAAGATGACGGAGACGCTGACAACAGATATCGTTGCGGGCATACATACAGACTCCGGTGCAAGGGTGAAAATTTTGCTCCAGTGTGTAACCAGGATAGTCTAGGTATGCCGCGCTCAATGGACATCGGATCTGCGTCTCCGTCAAAAAAAGCAAGTGCGGCTTCTCAGTCTCTAGGTGGTGGTATAAGTGGTATAAATCAAGTACTTATATAAATCAAGACAAAGTGACGTTCCGTTAACTTTTAATTATGACAAAATTATATCGTTCAAATGAAAAATGGCTGAAAGCAAAGAGTTAGAACTCTGCAGTAAAATTTAATAATACATCATACAACTTAATAAGCTACATTTTATTAAGCACTGCTACGAAGAGTGATTCAGTAGGAGTTTATCATTAACAATGAAGCATAGAGGCGAGACTGAGACAGCTTCTGTTAAAGCAGCTTTAGAGAATTGAATGGATTCTTTACGAGGGGTTTGCAACTCTGTTGAAAGGAATTAGATTCACTGAAGGAGAGTAACGAGTAAATTATAATGGTTCATAGGTAAATCAATACATTCATGACCAAACGTATCGTTGTCGTTAATGTGATTTTTCTTATTTTATTGTTGTTATACTTTTACAAACTTCTACCAAAGCAGTTAATATGAGTGATCGACTTTTTATTGATTATTCCCATATAATTCTTCCTCGTCCTAAGAAGATACCAGAGTACTACAAAAATAATGAATGATTTCGTTAGTATATTAACATCCATTTCCATTTTATGAAAATGCAAGTGCATTAAAACTTCCTAGAAACTGTTTTTACGTTTTTTATGTTACTCGTCCGTAATGAAACAGGTCGCTAATGCAAGTTTATGTGTTTCCTATCCACATCCGAAATGTGGAACCAGAGCAAAGTGTACTCTCTACTGCGATGATAAAACCTTTTTTTCACTGCGTGAATTCGATGAGAATTCACCCGGTTTACTCTGCGTTTCTTCTTTCGGCTATTATAGAGCTCTTATCAAAATTCCCACTTTATATACAGTGGTATTTGCTTTTAAATTTTACGTGCCAAAGACGAAATTGTATTTTAGAAATTAAAACTGCAAACAGGTTTTCAGCGTATTTTAACTTAAAGCTATGCAACAGACGGCTCAAAAAATCTTTATGGATTTGTACAATTCATATTTAGTACTTCGTGAATGGAGAGGAATATATTTTCACATCGTTCACTCTGAGAATCTAATGGTTAAATAGGATAGCTTGTTCTCATACATATATTTTCGTGGACTGATTATCTAAACATTGTCACGTCTGAACGTCACATTTCGTCTGTTTAGAATTGCAAATATTCAGAGACCTTGAGTGGAAAACACAAACCGTGTTGCTTAATTAAACTTGAACATTAGAGAAAATATATTCGATGAATTATGAGCCGTTTCCAGACAACTTTTATTTTGTTCTCACTAAATCGTGACAACCGACAACTTGTCTGTATTGATCAAAAGAGATGGTGGTCTTGTTCACCATGCTACCAAACATGGTGTATGTGTGCCATGACTTATTTTTTAGGAATGCCACAATCATTACTTCGTAGTCTATAAAGACACAAATCAAAATTTCCGAGAGATCCGGGCCTTCGCCAACGAAGTTTCCGAACGGGTAGAAGTCGCAAAGCCCCATTCGAAATGGGAATGATTAATCATGGTCATTACATCACGGAAGGGCTAACGATAGCGTCGCGTCTAATCCCGGACTCTTTCAAGGTTATGGTGTTATTATGTCCCCTTTTATGCGATTTATATCGGCGTTTTTAAACTTCGCGAAAATGAGTCATTAGGGCGATAGAATAGGAGGAAAATGTAAAGCTTGGATTATGCCTTATTACAATCCATTACTGTCCTACAATGGGGTGCGCGTTACCTATTTATTCTTTTATCTTCTTCATCATCACAATTCCCAGTGAACGTATGAGTGCTGAAATTATTTAACATTAACGAGATTTCGATGATTTTTTGAACAAATGACACGTAATTTTTTAGAAAAAAAATATGATTATTTACGAGGATTAAGCAGGTGTTACGAAAATAATAGAGAGAAATAATAATGTTCACGAATGTCTGAAATACGTCGTGTAATCTACCAGTTTACGGGTTTTACTACTAGTGAAGGTAACCGAGTTTTTCATAAGAATTCGATGCAAATATGTTGGTCACTGGAATGCTTTCGTTGAATTCAGTCTGGGCACGGTGGGTTCTCCGAAGTGCTGTTAGGGGTTGATTGGATCGTAACTTCTAAACATTATAAATTGCAGGTACACTGAAGATTAAAAGATTTGAAATATTCAATCGTGTTAAATTTATATTCATACTTTGACAAATATCAATTGACAAAATTAGTAATCAAAGCCTCACGCGTCGTTTAAGTGACTTAGAATTTTTGAGCTTTCTGCAAATAGTCCATTGCATTTGATTTTTAATTATTAATAAAAAAATGTTAATGATATGTACGACATACGAGTATATACACGTACATTGCCGTGACTTAGCCCTCATCTGACACCAATAAAACCCATATCAACTAGCAACTCAAATCAGTGCAATAAACATCTAGAGTCAGCTCGGTCACGTGTTTTACTTCCAAACCTCCCATGGACGTACTCGACTCGTAGCAGCCACGCATTTCATATTGGTACATTCATATTGGTCCTTCGAGCCTTCGAGAACTATTCCATATATATAAACTAAAAATAAAACTTAATAACATACAAATTTTAGGATATTTAAAGTTCAATTTACTCAATCCTCACAATATGAAAATTAACGTTTAGATACTTCCGGGGTTAATAATATAGGTAAAAATTAAGTCACGAAACATACTATTTGACATAATATAACTAAAGGTGATTTGACATTTATTATAGCTTTTTTATTTGTAAGTTTTAAGTAGCATTAATTTAAATCGAAATGTTTGTCGAATAATTTAAAATGTTTTGATCAAAAAATTACCAAGTAAAATAACCATTGTAGCACAGATTGAAGACATAATAGTACATAATTGTACACTACAAAGCCAGATATACTAAATGTCGATGGCAATCTACTACATATTAACCGACAAAATAAAAGATGAAACCAAAAAACTACATAATTATTATGATAACCACAATGTCACATAATAACCTATCACACTATTTCATAATTCAATACTTGACGTCTCAGCGAATTTTAATATTAGGTATATTATGTGTATACTCGTATTATGTGTATATTATAATTGAAATAAATGTCAGCCTCTCTTCCACAGTGCTACACCTAACAAGGTACATATGTGATTTATAATATAATTTATCTAAATGTTATCTAATTATTGTGACGTTAAGCATTTAATAAAATGATGATTATAATGACATTCATTCGCTATGCTTAAAAAATAACAAAGAAAATAAAAAAGGTTGCAAAAAAAATAAGCTTATGTGTCTAAAATCGTTAAACCAGCAAGCGCCCGCAGTAGGTATTAATTTATGAATAGTACATATTAATAACAATTACCAAGGATTGAAGAACTATTTTAGCATATAATTTTAAAATGGATTGCCTATAATAACCGCATATTAATCCAATTTGAATTACTTGCTGGGAATTATCTTATTAAAAAAATAATCAATAAAGTAATGATGTCATTAATCTCATTAAACTGTATATAAAACATTTTCAAAATATCGCAGATTGTGACTTAAATAAAAAAATAATGGACTTTATTAATGTCGGTATCTTACCCGTATTCGAGTCCACAGGGCTACGCCGAAAATCTGAAATCCCTTATCTTATTACTTGATTGTATTGCACGTACCGCACCGAAGATAAGTGTTTGGGTTCAAAGTATCGTTACAGACGTTTTGAAGTGATACTCCTTATAATGGGAGCCAAATTTTATGCAAAACGCTTGATCGAATTACGTTGCAACGCATGCTTTTTTGCGATACGTTTGAGCAATTGTCGGTCTTTATGTTTAATATTGCGAAGAATGTTTTGTGGGATATATCTACATTATCTTGAATTTAATATAACTTTACGAAAAAGAATGGTTATTTACTGATGATATTTGTAACTGCATTGATTATTTCCCACCACTCAAAAATGACGTGCATAAGTGTATCAGTGATACCTATATGAATAAAATATTTTGACTCTGACTTTGACTTTGACACTTCACAATTGGGACGAATAGAGGCATAAAATGCGCTAACCGTAATAACTCATTATTTTGCGATGACAAATATAAACCATTATGTTCGGATACCAAGCCAATGAATATTTGAAAGAACAATGCCCAAAAATTATTTTTTATTTTTTGTAGCGTCTTAAAACGTCAGTTATACCGAAGCAATTCATTTATTTTTTTACGTATTTTAAAATTAATACCTGTGCCCGTATTACCCAACGTAAAATAATTTTATTAATAAGTGATGAATTGACTACAATAACAATTATGTCAACAATGTCCATTTTCATTCGGGCACTCACTTCGATACATAGCTTGTATCAAGCAAGATTTAGGGAGACTTCTGGCCAATATTACACACAGAATTTCGTTATAAATGTTGGTAACAAATGTAATGATGTCAAATTTCCATTTCCGGTTGTCAATCAAAAAAAAGTCAGAATAAAAAATAATGGTAAAAATTACGTTCTCCCCTACTCTATGACTCAATGGTTATAAGAATTCAATCTCAAAATACTTTGGTTCTGGGGTGTGTCTGCTGAAAATTCTTATATATCTTAGCTCAGAAATTAAAGCGGCGATTTTTAGATTTTTTTTTATTTTAAGACGCTAAAGTTGAAAATCAAATAAAACGATGTATGGCAGTTGGGCATTGTTCTTTATGACAGAAGTCCCACATCAGACACAAATGACTAATACCATTATAATACGAATTTTGTGAGTTAAGAAATTTGAATAGAAAAAAATGACTTACTTTGTCTGATCGAAAATATCTATGTTGAGCATTATGAGTTAAACGGAGATACATTTTTGTATTCTGTCATAACACAAAATGTTTGGTTCTGATCATAATGCCTTCTGATAACGCATGGATAAATAATGGATAAATAATAATATTCCATAATCTAAATACGCATGCTGTGTTCATCCGTAATTAAAATTACAAATAGACTATTTTTAAGACTTAAATCTGTAATCACTGCTGGTTTTAGTAATTTTGTGGATGATCCTATAAAAAAATAAATAAATAAATAAATAACATGAAGGTAATTAAACTTAATATTATACTGTTTACTACAAAGTACTAAAACTACTTAAAAAGCGCTCGTAGCATTCACCGCACTGTAGCGTAATTATTTTCTTTTTAAATTAATAGAAAACTTTAAAAAATTTAACGTAAGATTAATTTTGCTGCTGGAAAGAAGCCTCGTTCCTCGGTTAATTTCGTCCTATTCGGAAAACTTTCAAAAGTTGCAGATATTAATAAGATATTTTTAAGTTCCAAGAAATATGATATTTCAAATATCCCAAAGATAATATTTAAAGTTCGTAGTTCGAAATTCGATTTATTATCGATATTAATGTTTTTACTAACAGTGTGTGAATATGGATAGTTATTCGTATTCTAGTTCTACAAACTAAATTTAATGCAGTTACTTAGTTTGGTTTCATTATTATAATATTATTTAATTTTAATAAATCACATTTATGTATTTCAAAGCACTTAACATAAATACAAACGTCAAACGTCTTTATGGAGACTTCTATATTATCATCAACGTCACACCCCATTATTAGTGAAGTTAAATTCTCAGAAATGCTCCTAAACTATTCTAAACCTTAATTTAAACCATCAATCAATGACAATAATTATGGTGCAAGTAATTGTAGTCCTATTAATATTATAAATGTGAAAGTTTGTGAAGATGTTTGGATGTTCGTATGTTTGTTCCTCAATCACACCACAACTACTTAACCGATTTGACTGCAATTTGGAATGGATATAGCCTATCCCCTGGATTACATATAGGCTGCTTTATATCCCGGAAAAGTTTAGAGTTCCTACGGGATTTGTAAAAATCTATATCCGCGCACGTGAAGCTACGGCCATATAAACAGTAATTAAGTAAAAATTTCGTTTCAAAACTAGTCTACCGTGGCCGAAGTCACGGGCAAAATCTAGTATCAGATTATAATTCACTCCCGAGGACCGGTACTTCCATGTTCCGATAGTTAATAAGTTCTATGTATAGGAAATAATTTAGCATTTATGCTTTGATAGTACTTTGATAGTAGTTAGTACTTTCATATATTTTATATCGCTAGATTAAAATACTGAAAAATCATGTATCTGAGCTTTCCAAGCTTTTATGAACTTGTATTAATTACTTTTGAGGGGCCCGCTCCAAGGAACAAATACCTACTACCAAAAACTTATAAAGTGTAATTGAGTAGCATTGTAGACGATATTTCACAGCGGATTGGTGAGAGTTCTATGTGGTTAGTTTGAATGCTCATAAAAAGTTATGACTACTTCATTGAGCCAGGTGGGCTCAATGTACCCTGCAAAGCACGGATACACTTCTTACGCTTTGGTCTCGCGATGACACCGGATTACCACGTTCATCTTGTCTTTATTCAAACGTAAGATAAAGATTGCCACAGTCCACGTTTTTGGATTATGACCGCTTTGATCACAGAGTAAATGTTCAAATCTGTTTGAAAATCAACATGAAGGTAAACAAATACTAAAATTCTAATTGCACGCATATACTGACAGTGACATTGAATAAACATTAACGGTCCAGACTCCAGATATACTGCATAAAGGCAACTGAGCGCAGACAGAAGTCTTGCGAGACAAGGTAAATTAAGGTATCCAAACGCGAGAAAAGAAAGGTGAATTAGAAGGGACATTATCTTACTCGTTAATCAATTTGGTTTATTCTTCTTTATATTTACAAAATACTATACCTAGTTGGTCCTCTGCTATTTGAGGTCAGTTATAAAGACCATGATGTTTCGTCGTAATTAAATTGAAAACTTTTTTCGAAATTTGAATATAATGCTGCTCAAACTGCAGCTTTAGTTATCTTCTCTCAATCATCTTCCAAGTTCATCTATTTAAACAAAACGATTACTGATAGAGAATGCTTAAAAAAATATTTTTACCTTTTCTGCAGCCATTCTACGAGTACATAAACATAATATGAACATGAATGATCTATCAATTAATTGGTAAAATAATTTGGTGGAAAAAAGTTAGTAATTAACGCGACATTTAAGTTTAGAAAATATAAAATGGAAAATATAAATATATAGGTACGAGTACCTAATGCCGTCTTATTTATATGTACCTGCCTAATGAGAATTTAAGCTTCAGATGCACCTATGTTTGTTTTATCGAGTAGTATATTATAACCACAACATTTTTTGGTCTCCTCCATATTTAATTAATTGTAATTGTAGTCATTAATATTTTCTCCTAGTCATATCGTCATTGATACATCACGGCTGGCTTTGAAATTATCATTTCGATTAAAATTTGCAATTCAAGATACGTATACGTAAAAACCGATTGGGGAACTATTCAAAATGTATAAGGAAAAATCAAGTATTTCATTAAGTTTTACGAATGAAATTAGGAAATAGGATTACATTTAGATGATAAGTGGATAACATGTCAAAGCTAATTTAATCACATGTTAGTGGCTTACAGCTTGTTAAGTTTCCAAGTCATCGCAGCTGTACGGAGCTGTAAGTACACGAATTATTATAAATATCTACCTACTTTACGCGAAGGTCTCACTTTCACGTATAATGATAATTGGATTAATATACAGAAACAAATTGATTCAGAACGGATGGTCCAACTTGTTTTGAAACAAATTTGGGAATACCGAAGATTTTTAGACTTATTTACCCGTACAAAGTAGGACAGAATAATATTAGGTAACATCGCTATCTATGTCGACATTTACCTACAAAGAAGACGAGGGCTCAGAGGGACGGACGAAGCAGGTTACTGATATGACTTATATAAATCTTTTGCCAAAACGAGACTACACTTAAGACGCTATTTGGTAGTATTTTTCTTTCATGGTTATCCTATATTTTACATGTGTTTTTATCACAGACATGTTTTTATTGTTAGACATTATGACTACTTGGTTACGCTGAATAAATGTGTTGGCGTTCATTTTTTTAATTTCTTACGAATGAAGAACTATGCATTAAGCATTTGGTTCATTTAATTTGAGATTTATTGTCCTTTTTACCAATCTGTATTTTTCTTAATATATATTATAATATTATGTGTTGATCAGGTATTATTGACCGCTTGTCATGAAGCGATTAGTCATTTAGATCGGTCTTTGTAGAAAGTTTTTATTTTAGCTAAATATCTTCATTTTCATAACCAGGAAATAATAATGTCTGTGTAAAAGTATGTCGTCACAGTTATTTTTAATAGTCTAATCATGTTCCAAAATTTATTGCCGCACTTAATTTTAAGATTTATCCAACATCGATACAATCTATTTTTGCCTTTTCATTAATTTTGTCTCACGCGGAATCTTCAATGTTTATTTTAAATAGAAAGGACAACGAATTTAAAATATAGGTTAAAATATGACGTAGGGGCTATCTTTACTTTAATAGCGCATTTGGTGACATTAATCGTTGAGTAGATGGGGCTTTCTACTGATATCTTGGCGGCATTTCAAATACTACCGCAAACTATATTTAATACTTATAACAAATTGGTGGTAATACATTTATCGAAAGTGTGGCAAGTGTTTCATGATAAGAAAAACTACGATGATGTATATCCATATTTTAACAAGCTTTCCGAGTAAATTCTTTATCAAAAATGTGACAGTAACTCTGTAATCCGTCAGATCACCGTCAGACTTCCCAATCAAATTTGTTAGCTAAATTCGAATTGGATCGTCTCAAATAATTCGCAATGCAAAAATCTCTCAGCCGCAAGTGAGCGATGAAGAAATGAATGAGAGTAGTAACAATAACCGAGAGGCGGGAGGCGCTACAATAACTACCGGCTTCCTCGCCCGCGCTTTGTCCGCGAAACTCCTGCGAAAAGTTGCACTGAACTTGTGGAGGAGCGCGAAAGGCACGCGATGCCTTGGGCCGAGCGGGAACCACCAGTGTTGCCGCGCGAAGCAAGTGGGTCTGGTGGCGGGTCGCGCTACATCGGGCGCGGCTGCCGGCTGGTGGGTACGAGCGTGGTCGGCGAGCGGCCGCGACGGGGCCTCCACGCTACTGCGGCACGCGCCAACCCGCGCCTGCCCCGCACCACGACGCATCCCCCACCGCCCCGCGCGCCCCGCACCCTGCCGCACCATCGCCCGCACGCACGCCGCATACTTGCGTCCACCCACCCCTAGCGCGGAAACAATCCGCACAAAGCGTGTGCCTCTCCGGACGCTCTCACGGCTCTCACGCGCTCACGGTACCGGAGAGTTGCGAGCTGCAAACTTTTCCGGACTTTTCTCGCTTCTAACTTTTCACGGAATTAAATTATCTAACCGCAATTTGGATTATAACTTCGATATTTGATTTCAAGTCTTTTTCAAAGTCAAAGTCAAAGTCAACATATTTTATTCATATAGGTATCACTGATACACTTATGCACGTCATTTTTTTAATAAAAACGTATATTCACAGATTATAATTATTATAGAATTTGGTATAGTTTAATCGGAGTGAATCATAGCTTCGGGGCTTCCGTGGCACGTTATATAATACTACTTAGATGAACGCTACGAAGGCGCAGTTTCCGGATATGAATGAATGTTTATGTGCGAAACACACGTGGTCGAGCTTAACGACCTCGGGCTTACAGGTGGAAGTCGGTATGTTTGAGTTAATATGACTTAATTTACATTTAAATAACGGAGCGAAAATTATAATATTATGTATATGATACGTACCTAAAGCAAAAACTTTGTACTTTTTTACGACAATTTATGCGGACGAAAGAGTATGAAATTTGGCACAGTTTTATTTTTATTTTTAATAGAAATGCGTAATAAACTTAATTAAAATAAACACTACCATGCATTTGACACACATACGCAAAATATACATATAAATCTCAATATGAAGTAACCCTTACACTTACGATTGAATTTTGATCGCAGAGCCTTTAGTTTCAATAAACAAATGAAATATAAAAAAAAACTTCATAAGTGCGAGTTAAACTCGCTTGGAGAAGGTTCTGTACGTTAATTATGTATTTACAGTTATTTTTTATTATTTTTTTTATTTTTGCTCTTTTTCAAGGTCATGGACTTCTTAAAGGTTTTCCTGTAATATATAACTAAAAAACTATTAAATTTACTATATTTTTCTCCAAATTCTAGCCTCAGTAGTAACGGAGATACGGGGGAAATGGTTAAATTATAACAAAAATAATATATTGGAGATCTTTACAATAAGTCCTTTCATTTTACATGCCACACGATACAGTTTGCAAAACAGTTGTTTTTTAATTTATAATTAAATAAATGATTTCGTTAATTTTTTTTCAAAATTAATTTGTTTTCTTTATACCTTCGTCTTTGGGTCACAAAAAAACACATGAGAACCCATTAGGTCCATTAGTTTTGGAGAAAATTAGCAGTGAAAGGCGGTCGCCCAAACACATGAGTAATCCTATAAGGGTACCGTTTTTCGATTTTTCGTTTTGAACCCTAAAAAACGTAATATACCTATATGTTATTATGCCTCTAACAACTTCAAAAATAGGCGTTAAAAATAAAGATCAATAAAATATTAATGCATCAAAATGAGCATTTCATGTTTGCTGAAATATTTAAGAATATTTGTTCCGTAACCTATCTAGTTATCAAAATATGTGACATTGTGTTATCTCTGCAAAGACCTTGATGAAGTTTCATAAAATATTTCATGCCCGATACAAAGCTCGAAAATGTTTAAACTGGACCCTTTCTCAAACTAAAAAGTACATCTGCAATAGGTTTTGGCAGCATATCCTCATATGCAGTATACTATTAAGAGACGCAACCCAAATGAAAATGTAAATCGGACACGAAGAAAGAAGATTGCGCCAAAACACAGGCAGATTTACAAGCAAGTCTCAAGGGAGGGCAATGCGGATGTAACCTATGACCCGAAGTGAAAAACATGACATATTTAAAGGTAAGCGACGGTACCTGTTTAAACGCAATACGTATAAAATTAGTCATTGCCTACTTACAACCCGTTTGATTGTTACTCCTCAGTACCATTTTACTCCATCACGTTTTAGTAAAGATGCAGGAAGAATATAAAGCGGAAGAATCTACAGTTTTTGTTTTCCATCATCTAACAAGGTAATTTGATAGATCTATGACAGTTTCTCGAGAGCCCAAGAGTATTAAGCCAAATAAGCACTGTCCAAGAAACACTCTATAGTCGAAAAGCTGCCAACGTGATCAGACAGTCAGGTTGCATTCATGTTGGTACCATATCTTTGGAAAATTTCCCAATATCAAAATTAAATCCAGTGTCTACGATAATCATAAACTATTATCTTCCGTAGCAATAAAAATCGAATCACGCTCCTGTTTCTCGCGCGATATCGCTTAACTTTGAATAATGCCACAAACTTTTACTTAATGTACTTTTATTTAAATAAAATTTAGAGTTTAACAAGTAAAAAAAAATTGCATGTAGTAAGTAGAAATAAATAATTATCTTACTTTCCTTCTCCACCATTTCATTTTGGGCTTAATTAAACCAACCTTGAGAGTTTAATGAAGTAAAATACGTAGCAGGGTCTTGATTATAGTCAGTACGTGTGATGTACCCTAAACGAGCTGGTTATATTAGTATCTATAGGCTTACTATTTACGGTGCTTTTAGTATTAATCCTTCGATCACTAGTGATCGAAGCATTAATCCCATCTTGGTACTAATAAACGCTTGAGGTTAGCTAAGTTATCCTACAAATGCTACTAAACAATTACCATTAAATACAAAAATCTACTGTAAAGGCCCCTAGGGCCAACATCAACTCTTCATTGGAAAAAGAATGTTAAAACTATTTTGTTATTTTGGTGTTCTATGAATTACAAAATGCACTTCATTAAATATTATGGCGGAGAAAATGTTTTACAAAATCAGGATTAAAATACTTATATCTCAACAAATCCTCCAAACTAATTTGTAACTCGTATCCCGCGGGAACAGATCCATTTCCCACGATGAAGAGGGTCCTAAATGACTCATAATATCAGTTACAAATATTATTATGCCAAGTATCATTTGTAACTGTTCAGTGGTCCCGGTGTGATACTCGCGCAGAACTAGAACACTCCATGAGATAGCAACTTTGCAAATTGGTACTTAGTAGAATCAAAAAATTGACGTGCATAAACATATCTCTTTTGGATGTTTAGTTTCTGCGGATGTTCGGTGGATATAAGACTATATAATATATGAATTTGCATTTGAATCTCTTTAAAGTATTCAAACAAAATATCGTATTAGAAGTTTTTTATCCGATTCACTGTTTATAGCAGTAAACGGATTTCCCGTCGAGTATAACCAAATTTTACATCCACGTTCTAAATAAACCGCGATGGTGTAACGACCGATTACCTTCGCAGAGTGAAATGTATAAGACGAAAGGTAAATTTGGTATAAAACCACGCAAGCTAATTTGTTACGCTACAACGTTTGAGAATTTAATATGGTAAATATTGCTTAGACACGTTAGTAAGCAGTTTAAAACACGAAATAGATTTATTAAACATTCCCATGATACTGGTTTGTTGATTTTTTGCAAAATCTAACCAGAAAAAGTTTGATTGACAGCTTAAGTTTTTTTGTAAAAACTCACTCCAGTAAGTTGCAAATTCCCAGTATTTTTGTATACTATTTTTAGTCATTTTTTTTAAATACTTAAACTACTTTCTTTCAGCATTACCTTAAATATTACCTTAGTCGTATACTAAAAACTATACTGTACTAACCTACTTGTGTATCTCTACCAAAATACATTTAACATTTAAATTACCTCGGGGAACTAAACTAACTCAGTGTGGTTTAATATTTCAAGTGACTTCACGTAACATGACATTTAAATACTGCAATCAGGCTCATTGAGGTGCAGTAAGCCAGACGAGGTAGTTGCTTACTACATCTAACGACAATCCTCTCCTGGACTCCCCTTGTCTCAGTTAAACCACAAAATATATTCGCAAAAGTATAACTCTATACACAGTACAGGAAAAATGGGATCGAATCGGATCAGTACTGAGCGAAGCGCTCTTTTTTACATCTTCGGAAACGGTGTCGATGTGTGCGTTGCTTGTTTTTTTTTGCTTTAGCCGTCGTCTTTCAATTGATGATATTATACGTATTATGTAGAATACACGTATCCTGCTCCAAAGCGGGTTGGTTTAGATTCATGGGTAATTCGTAATAGTTATATTAGTCTCTTTATGTATAAAAATACAGCAGACTTACGCCTCAACTCAGAGTCACTAACGTTTACTTTAATCGTTCCTTAGTAAGGAATCACCATACAAAATCTGTACTAAGGAGCGATTTAAGAGAGAATGACTCTGATCATAAACGAATGATTACTAACTGCAACAGCTGGTATGTACTGAAATTGTGTTCCTAAGTTCTCGTCGTCGTAGTTGCCACCCGTGTAACTTCCCATAATAAGTATCATGGTAGTTTTACGAAATATTGTTTGATACATAATTCGTTTTAGAAATGTACATTGTGTAGAATTTCCTAGTCAAGAATGTATCTGACAAGCACGACTCATCGTGATTATAGATCAAAGCTAAGATGCTTAATTTAAAGATACAGTGTCCTTGCCTATATACGTAATCTTCACTAGGATGATGAGAAATTGTTGACACAAGACTTAACTCCGCCTGAACAAATCCAATGTCGAAGTGGAGAAATCAATTAGCTGAGCTACTAAAATGTTTGTATAATGATTGTGAGACCTCTGTGTCTTTGAAAGAGAAGTATTTACAATTGTTGAATGATACAAACATTGAATTATACAAAATCTTATTATTTAACTATGTATTAAATTATTATACAATTTTTGGGATATATTACAATATAAAGTATTTAAGCAATCTTCGTCTGAGTAGTCGGCATAATTGAGTTCAGATTCGGTTATTTTCAATACTATCAATCTTTTGTCATTAGACTACCATAGATCAATTGGTGGCAACATGGTAGCAACTATTTGTTTGATTCCTAGCCAGGGTTCACATGTTCTTAACAGATCTTATGATCTCGGATCGTGGATGTTTCTACTTGTGTATGTGGACGTTACTCACAACGAAGATAATACTAGTGCGGGGGACATCGAGTATTTTCAGTCACTAAACGAGCAAAGGATGTATGAAGCCTCTAACTTCTGATGTTGTAAATAAAATTTGATACAAAAATGTACTTGGGGAGTGAAACATATGAAGTAAAATATTCTCTATTCACGAAGAGGGGAAAAGACAATGGAAAGTTTCAAGAGCTATCAAGCACATGGCTAGTTGGGTGCTATTAATACAAAGATAACATAAAAGAAAACCTTAACCTGGTACTTACATTTATAACGTTTAAATATAACTAGGAATGAATTAAACGTTAAATTAAAATAATATTTTTTTTATTTCACTCTATATTGTTAACCTAAAAACTAGATCACAATGGGCGGACTTAATGCCTAATATGGCATTCTTCACCAGTCAACCCTGGGTGATAGTTAAAATTTGCGGTCGGTGCTAAAAGAAATATATAGATTATATACTTTTATAACTTTACACTTCTTTTTTACTTTACTTTTAATATTATTGTAGGCTACGAAAACATTCTGGTATGTTTCGCCACTCACTCTCAAAACAAAACTAAAATGATTAAGTGAACCAAATACTATTATAAATAAATAGGAATCACAGGGCACCCCCACTTTACCGAAATCATCGAAGTATCATTTGCCAAAGGTATTATTTTACCGAATCTTATTTGGCTGAAGCCTCTTTTGAAATTTTTCATTTACAATTTTTTTTAGCTTGCCTGCTTGGGTGTTCCCGTCCACCCACAATGTAGATGTCTTCAAGAGAAAAGTGAATAGGCATTTCTTAATTTAGTGCGTTCGCCATCTTGGACTTCATTACCACTTACCATCAGATGGTTTGTTATGGATTGTTATCAAGCACTAACTTATTTCATATAAAAAAATATATGGCTTCAAGCCATTAATGACCTACTAAAGGCACGGTTCACTCCTTACAACTCACTAGACTTAGAGCATACTCCACTACACCGCTCCAGTGTGGATTGGTGGAGAAGAGGAGAGGAAGAAGCGAAGAGTATTGCGGAAACATTCACAATACCTCACGTGTAATAGCCGCAGTGATATGAGTGTCGACATATCGCACTCTGTGTTCCACATTCTCAGTTCCGTCTATCCCCATTTGAATAACGGTGATTTGGAATTCAAACACGGTAATGTAAAATGCAGTCATAAACGGATTTGAATAATATTCTTTGTGTAGATTGCAATACGGTGTCTTAACGCTATCCATGTTTTATGGGTAGGTCCAACGTAAACTATAATCGATATAGTATAGGTATCGTACAAATTTTTGTTTTACGTAAAATACAAAAAATAATTGAAAAATATTTTTATGTTTTCAAAGTTTCGAAGAATTAATATTTGAATTGGAATTTTTATGTGCGACAATATGAAAATTTAATGGTAAATATTTATTACCGGGCTCTCAAACAATGCGTCGAAAGCAAAGCATAAACTGTTTTGGATTTTATTGCATATTGCATGGTACATTGCATTGTGGGAACCCTTCACATAGACCAGTAAATTCACTAATGGTAGTCAAGGTTAATTTTATCTCAAGAATGAAAAGCCGGTAAGAACCTAAATTTTTCTATACTGGACTATTTTATCACCTAAGTATGGTACCACCAAATGAATTTCCTAATTAATAGGGATGTTGACACTAATTATAAATTAATATAAATTTATGTCTAAAATATTAGTGGTAACATTGAAAGGCCTAAAATATGATTCTTTTATTGAAATCAATCACAATAAATTAAATATCATTAATTTAAAATGTTAAAAATTGTACTCACTGTCACGTGACCTCAAACGCCATTTTGAGAATATGACGTCATTGGAACAATTTTATATGGAAATTCAACAAACTTAGTAGACAGATAGTATTGAATATCGTTTAGTGACGTCACGTGACGTTTTTGGTGGGAAATTTGTTAATGATTTTTATTTATCAATTTTTGTTTTTAAATTGAAGATTATTATTTTTATAATATTTTTTTCGTGAATATTGAGGTTCTATCTATAAAATAAAATTGAATCCTAAAATTAGTCAACATCCCTATTTACGGTCAAATCGGAACTGGTTAAAACCAAACCAAAACCAAAACTAAATAGGTTTTTATTTAACACGCATCTGTACATGATTATGTTCCGTAATCTCGTCCTCATATTTTGTACTATGTAGTACGTGCTCTGTGCTACTTGCCGTCACAATGTTTAAAGATAAGCGCGTTCTTCATTCTCTGTGGTACGTCCCTAGCTCCATCCGTCCACCACTGGCAATGTCATTGTGCTTTTTTGTGCAAAACGTGCTGTCACGAAATTTTATTTTCATTTTATTTTCGAATTTTATAATCGTTTTTACAGTCTTTTTACAGTACTTTTTCAGTTATTATAGTACGCCCAATTTGAATTAAATATGGGAAAATATGAAAAGAGAAAATGAAAAATAATTAAGTCAACGGATTCTAGAGTTGGAAAAACGCATGAATAGATCCCGTCTTAGAAACGGCGGTATGTTTTGATAACTTCTATTAGCTTAATTAAACGCAGATTTTTACCCCTGATGTTACTTCGACAAGTTAACCATGAGAACGATGTTGTGTCTACCTATAACAAATAGGTAACTACCATGTTTCGGCTTTCACGAAGGGTTAGCTAATGGTGCCGCATTTTATGCCCCAAGATATTGTTACCACCTATAACAAATAGGTACCACACAAATGCTTTCACGAGAGGTTAGCTAGTGGTCCCGCATGTAACGCGACAGGATATTGTAACCACCTATAAAAATAGGTACCACACCACGCATATGCTTTCACGAGAGGTTAGCTAGTGGTGCCGCATGTTCCGCAATAAGATATTGTGACCACCTATTACAAGTAGGTACCACGCACATGCTTTCACGAGAGGTTAGCTAGTGGTCCCGCATGTAACGCGACAGGATATTGTAGCCACCTATAAAAATAGGTACCACACCACGCATATGCTTTCACGAGAGGTTAGCTAGTGGTGCCGCGTGTTCTACAATAAGATATTGTGACCACCTATTACAAGTAGGTACCACGCACATGCTTTCACGAGAGGTTAGCTAGTGGTCCCGCATGTAACGCGACAGGATATTGTGACCACCTATAAAATTGGTACCACACCACGCATATGCTTTCACGAGAGGTTAGCTAGTGGTGCCGCATGTTACGCAGCGAGAAGAGATTCATGGAGCTTTTACGAAAGACGAGGATGGAACAGACTCTAGTCGCACAACCAGAAGCCGTTCGCCTCATGATCGGAGTCGATCAAGCCGATGCTCGAGAAATCATAGGAGCAGGCGCCGCTCCTTTCCTCCAATTCTAATATCCACAGCCGATCATCGACTCTGACTTCCAAAGCTGACAGAGATGCAGTCAGACAGAAAGAGAGGGGGAGGGCAGACTACTACGGAAGAACAGGTACCTCGCCAATGCAACGACACCAGGTAAAGGATAGCTCTCTGCCAGCAGACGGCGAAGGGCTCCTAGATCAGGATGGTAAGCAAACTTCGTGTAATTCTATATACTTATATGAGAGCATAGCTACACGTTGGTCAGCTATTCTCACTGATGTAGATCATCAATGCAGACCTAAAAGTTACCATGTTGAAGAAACAAGACCCCCTCTCGAACTGACGTCTTCTAGTACCACCCAAGTTAAATGGGAAAGTTGTGGCAGTGATGAATGACAGTGGTATCAAATGTGACAATAGAATCTGTGACCAGCAAGTAGTCCTATCTATAGCAATCTCTACGGTGTGGAGGCTTCAATGACATGATTCTGTCACCGAATAATAAACAGCACATTGAGGTGTTGAGTGATTCAATAAGGCTGTTATTTGACTAATTCCATGATCGGTTATACATAGGACACTAATTCTTTCTGGTCTGAACACCCATGTGACTCAGGTATCATCATCATCGACATCGGGGTCAAGAGCGACCATGATTCAGATACAATGCGGTGGTTTAAGATTATTTTATAACCAATGGTGTGAAAAGTGATATTACATCCAATCCAACCATTATTGGCAGTATAAGGGATTATACAATGCTATTTATATGCAAAACCACACGAACTGTTTTGTCCACAGTACAATATTTTTTCTAAAATAGAAAATAGTTTGTTTGCTCTCGAATTAGGACAGCTATTGGAACTAGGTTCTATACAATCATGATTTCTTGCTCAGGGACAATTTTTGTCCTCGTAATCCTGAGTCAAATGGGACATGAAGGTTGATACTTAACCTTAAGAAACTTATAAAATTTGATGTCACCTTTATGATACTTTGTGCATTGCAGACTCCTATGATGATTGTGTGCAGAATGCATTGACTACTGGGGAATCTAAGGTTTATTATTAACTCACAAAAAAATTCTTTAAAACTCAGTAAGGGTTGCCTTTATCTAGGATTTATGCTAGATTTTATTCCATGTTCCATATATAATATCATCTTCCCTAGAAGAGGGACCATGTTATCGAATTTGTTAACAACTACTAAACGCCCTTGCTTCGCTTCGGTAAACCTATTGGTAACCACATTTGAGTAAATAAATGTATGGGCGGTATTTTTTAAATCGACATGACCTTTTTATTATTTATGAACCGATTGCAGTAAAACAGGCACTGAGTGGTGATCCAAGCTTACTGCAATACAACAGTGAAAATTGCACCTAACTATAACGCGGTTCTTGAGATTAGTCGGAACAAACGCGCAGACAAGCAGACAAAAAAATACAGTTTTATTATAATATGTATATTAATGGATGATATGAAATAAAAATAAATAATAATAGTAATAATAATAATCAAAACATAGTTGTTATACTTTGGAATTTGTCCAATTACTTGGTCTTCTTGTAATTGCTTGTAAATCCATAGAATATGGTATCTTCTATACGAAAACCCTGGAAAACTACAATACAGTGATTTTAAAACATTATAATGGAAATTATAATGCAACAATAATATTATCAAAAGGGATTCAATCAGATCTGGATGAATGGTGGACATCACACATCCAAGTAATAACAGGAAAATTATACAATTTAATTTTAGTTTACAGATTTCCTCAGATGCTTCGCAAACAGATTGCGGACTTGTCTGTAATAATGTGAGGAGTCACGGACACTGGATAGAAGAAGATAATCTTTTCAAATAAAATTAGGAACAGCTTTTAAATATTTAAAAACGTTTGCATCTAAAGTAATTACTGCGAGGTTTTTGCTTTGGAAAGATAACACAATTGCTATAGCATACGTTAAGAAAATGAAAGCTACAAGGTTTCCACATATCAATAACTTAGCGAGAGAGCTATGGCAGTGGAATGAGAGAAGACACGTCATATGGGTGTATGCATTTTACATCAGCTCAAAAGAAAACTCCATCTCAGATAGTGAATCCAGACGTTCAAAATTTGAAATCGAATGCCAACTGAGTGACATTGTTTATGAAAGTTGTATACGCCTTAGATGACAAATCATATTGGATGGATCAATTGTAACAATTTATTTACAATAGTTATCAATGCATAGTGATAATTCAATGGTGTATCTAATAAAGATAAATAAATTAATTAAATAAAAGTATACTAAGCAGATTCGATGAACCGCAGGTGGTCCCCTTTGCTGATAGGAATAACACCAAATGTCGGGATTACAATTATAACATGGTTCTCAGACCCAGAAGCATATTCTATAGATACATTCATCTTGAGATGAAATGACATGTTCTTTTATGAATTTCCATTATTCACGCTTATAAGAAAAGTGCTGAAGCAAATTATAGGAGACAAGACAAAAGTTGTGGTTCCTATGTGGCTCTCACAGCCCTGGTATCCACTTTAGAACTTCATGGCTATATCTGAAAAAATAAGATTTAAACCTCGATATAACTAATTTATTCTTATCTCCTTCTACAGACTTGCACACGTTATACATATAAGAGCCTTACTCGGATTGCAGCCATATAGTCAGGAGAACATTTCTAAGAAAAGTAATCCCTGCTTTCTCGATGGATATAATGTTAGCCTCATTATCAGGAAACAATACGGGTCTGCTCTTGGTGCATGAATTTCACACTGCCAGAGCTACAATGTGGATCCTTTTGGAAGGTTGTTTCATATAGTTCAATGAATACCATCAGGTCAGCAATTTCCATAATAAAATAAGGTCCTCAACTCGGCATAATACGATATGATATTACGAGTATATGGGATCCAAGTATAGTAGATTCTAGACTATTTATAGACTCTTAGTTTAGAGGTACACTTCTTACTAACGCTGTCTTTTATCTGCATTAAGGATATTGCTGTTAATTCTGATTATATAATATCAAAATTTTCAAAATTAAATATGAAAACTTGTGATTCTTATCAAATACAACATAATTTAACTTTACAGTTTTTCAAACAAAATACAGATATCTGCCCGGCTAACTATCCTACTATATTATTTACACTTACAAAAATATGTGAGGCAAAATTGTAAATCATTAATTCTAACTATTAAGAAACAGCACCAACCAACCTCACTGCAACTATCAGCCGATAGATTAAACAAGTTCGGGTTAATAGTGGATTAGACACTTCCATATTTACAGGCTAGAGACATGCTTTACTTCAAAAGCCTCGTATGCCGGCATTATTGTGGACTATTGATGTTATAAGGAAAGCAGCCGGTTAGTTCACCTTTTCCTCCACATTTGCTTCATTTTATAAAAGACCAATGATTAGTGGTCTCAATCAATTAACTCAAAATGTATGCTCATTGCATAAAGACACCTACACATTATGAGACTGACAATTTAACAATTATTAGTATCATTTCTTTACGTTTTTTTTAAACTGTGGTATATACGATACAATAAAAAGATGATGTTTCTTTACTTAATATAAATATTATTTGTTAATTGTATGTGATTATCATCACGAAATTATTAATGAATGAATTATTATCAACCCAACTTTCTTCTTTGAACATCTACATAGTACAAAATATGAGGACGAGATTACGGAACATAATTAAATAGATCGGACTAACTTACCAAGTGACGTCCGATCCCCAATTATGTGAAGTAATCTCGTCCTCATCCTAGACCCAACCCTTCCCAGGTAATATTCTTAAAAGAATATACCTACATACTGCTGGTATCCTTTGAAGAATAATTTGTATTTCACAAGTAACGTTCATAATGATCTGTATTGCCTACTCTAACCCCTTCTCTGAAAGTTGTGTTGTAGAGCTTTGAAACAATGACATTGCCAGTGGTGGACGGATGGAGCTAGGGACGTACCACAGAGAATGAAGAACGCGCTTATCTTTAAACATTGTGACGGCAAGTAGCACAGAGCACGTACTACATAGTACAAAATATGAGGACGAGATTACTTCACATAATTGGGGATCGGACGTCACTTGGTAAGTTAGTCCGATCTATTTAATTATATTCTCTTTGTCCAATTAAAAGTGACGAAATAATAACGAGCCTCTTAAACGATATGACGTACTTGTTTTACGCACGTGGAAATAATTCAATTGGTTATAAATTGATTTCAACTCCAATGGTATGAAATCAATTGGAAATTTTTCATATCTTTCGGAGATTGCGTTGGAAACAAATAGGTCGAATTTGTTTGAAATGGTTCGTTTGTAAATAATTATTTTGACAGTAAAAATCGTGTCAGCGTACCGGAATTGATATTCGCTATTGTATTAAAAAAGATATTTTGCTGCACCGCCCAAAGGAGTAGGTATGTAATTAATTACTTTCTATACATATCATAACAATGTACAAATGAGACTAAAAATTCTAAAAAGATTTTCGTTTCATTTCTTACTTCGTCTTTACTTCAATAGCCTGATTCAAGTATGGTCGTGGTATGGGGAGACTGCCTATATCCTATATTATGCCCCAGATTTGTGCAGTGTAGCTAGAAATATTTAGTAATAATTAAATGTCGTTTAAATTATACCAATGAAATGCATTATCCATATTTAATTAAAACGTAAATGCCCATAAAATAGTTGGAGCATCTGATACCGGTCGTGTAATTTCAAAATGAATGACTAATTTATATTTACACAAAGTAATATTTATTTAATTCTGGATTCGGTGCGGTGACATTGTAGTGAAGCTATAAAAACATAATTATATATTAACATAGTGCACTATTTATAGAATTTAGGTTCAATAAACTAGCAAATCAACATAGATTTCACACCGATTTTGATAGAACAATGTTCACTGTTATTAACGCAAGACAAATGAATCCAATTATAGATGGAAACAAACTTCTTCCTTCCAGTATTAAGGAATGTTATGATATTTGGAAATCGCTAAACTGTATAGAAGGAATATTTATAAAATATGACTACCTATTAAAGTACAATTAAATATATTAACAATTCATGATTACTTAATAACAACAATTAATAACAAACTGATCCATAAAAAATAATTTGATATGCTTCTGTTGTAACCGAAACACGATACAAAGTGATCTTCATGAATCAAACATCACATTAGTTATTCAACTACTTACATACATATATACATTCATAGACAATTAGGCGTCTATGTTAGGCATCTCCTATTTGCCCGTTTTGCACTACCCAGGGGATACGTGTGGGGGGTAACAATTGGTTAAACCCACGGACGCGGGCAATATCGTCCCCCATCTAACCTAGCCTAACTCGTACTAGTTTATGAAAACTTGTAAAGAAATAAAAATTGTTTATATGTGATTTTATTTCATCATTTGGCCCTAATGATTAGGGTAATTGAAGCGTTGATAGCGTTGAAAATAAACCTTAAACTGTGAATACGTTTCACTTTTGTTATTTACTAGTAGGTACTCCTACTGCCACCTAGTGTCGAGTAGAAAAACTTTTAACACATGAATCTCATCTTTATTTTTCTAGGTGCTTGACTTGTGTAAGGTCTTAAATCAAATAATAATTTGTTTCTTATTTTATTATAACATTATAATAATATAATAAGAATCAGAATTTACATTTTAATCATTATTATAAGTATTTCAAACCAGTATATGGACTATAATATCGTCCCCGTAGTTCGAAAAGTCACTAAGTCGAAAAAGGGCCAAAATGAGTTATCAATGTCACTAAAACCACATTTTTTTTCTCTAAATATCTGTCTAACCATCTATGTTCTAAGTGCGTTCGTTTCCGATTTACGAAATGTGAAAATTAAGTAAATGTATGCTTTGGATCCCACAGCGAAATGAGAGAAATAACTAAATTTTCTTAATTATTTTATATTTATCGAAACTTTACGTAGGTCGGAACTAAAACGATTTAATTACTTTTTCTATTAAATTTTCAATGCATACGCAGGCTTTTAGGTAGACTATAATCACTAAAATGATTTAGTGAGTTATTAAATTCAGCACTTTGCTAAAATACTCGAAAGCGAAAATCAAATAACTCCAAATAGTGACTTCTCACTCCTTACTGTTAAATGATTTTGTAAAATACTACCAAAGTGAAAAATCATTATTTCAACATAATGATTTCTTCTCTAATAAAAATGGATTAAAAGACCTATTGTGAATAATACTTAAAATGTTTTAGTTATTATTTTTATACCTTCGACGAGCATCCTTACATTTAGGTAAATATCGCTTGCGAGTTAGTGATTTTGTCGCGGCTAGAGAGACGAGCGCGGCGCGTGGTGACTTTAATTCTCGGCACTGACCACTTGCGTTTTTGAGTATTATTTTGTGCACTTTGTAAAAATGAGTCGTGCAAAGTTTATTATTGATTTATTAAATCAAAACGAAAAAGCTATTGTAGAGGTAAGTGATTTTTGGAATCATACTTTATATTTATATCTTTGTCTTATGAGGGATCGACGAGAACTATGTGTGCAGACTCCAACCTCTATGAGGGAATACCGATGGCTTAATGAACAGATCTCCAAGTGCAGGCGACGCGATCTGCGAAAACACAACGCAAATCGTGTAAAAAGCACTATTGAGTGAAACCAGGGCTCATAATCTAACATTTTAACAAAAAATTAACCGACTTCAAATGAAGTACATTGTATTTTTGATATGGATACCATTGTCAGATCTCGCTCAAATTTATGTGGGACTACGCGACAAGCACCAGCTTTCAATTAAAAAAAGAATCATTAAAATCGGTTGGCGCGATATTGAGTTATTCGTCGATTTATCGCGCACATACTTAATGCAAATTTAAGACTTATATGATTTTGACATGGATGCCATTGTCAGATCTCGTTCAAATTTTTATGGGACCACACGGCAAGCACCAGCTTTTGATTAAAAAAAAATCATCCAAATCGGTTCACCCAGTCCAAAGTTCTGAGGTAACAAACATAAAAAAAATACAGTCGAATTGAGAACCTCCTCCTTTTTTTGAAGTCGGTTAAAAAGTGTTCACCACGGATATGTCTATTGGGCAAAGTCAGCTTACGAGGTTGAAGACCGAGTCCAGCACCATTTCCAGCACCGACGTCAGCCTGTATGAGATTAGAGAGGCTCTCAAACAGGTAAAAAACAACAAAGCACCGGGAGATGACGGAATCACAACCGAGCTTCTGAGAGCTGGAGTGAAACCCCTCCTAGTGGCTCTCCAAAAACTGTTCGATTCCGTTATCAACACTGCAACTACCACGGAAGCGTGTAGCAGAAGTGTGGTGACGCTGTTCTTCAAGAAGGGCGATAAAGCCCTTTTGAAGAACTACAGGCCCAATGCACTTCTGAGCCACGTTTATAAGCTGTTTTCGAGGGTCCTCACAAATCGCATTGCACGCAGGCTTCACGACTTCCAGCCTCCCGAATAAGCAGGATTCCGAAAAGGCTACAGCACCATAGACCATATTATATACACACTGCGGCAGGTTATACAAAAGACCGAGGAGTATAATTTGCCGTTATGTGTTGCCTATGTGGACTATGAAAAAGCCTTTGATTCTATCGAGACCTGGGTGGAACTAAATTCTCTCCAGCGGTGCCAGTTCGACTACCGGTATATCGAGGTGTTGAAATGTTTGTATTCATCTGCCACTATGTCCGTCAGAGTACACGACACAGCAACGAACCCCATCCAATTGCAGAGAGGTGTCAGACAAGGGGATGTCATATCCCCAAAACTATTCACCGCTGCGTTAAAAGACATGTTCAAGCTGATGGAGTGGAAACGACGTGGCATTAACATAAACGGCGAATACATCACACACCTGCGATATGCCGATAATATAGTCATCCTGGCGGGTTCCCTGGAAGAACTTAGTACAATGCTTGGGGACTTGAACAGCGCCTCATAACGGGTGGGTCTTGTCCATGACAAGACGAAAATCATGTCGAATGTCCATGTCACCCCCGTACCGGTTATTGTGACGGCGCTGCTCTCGAAGTTGTAGACGAATACAATTATCTGGGACAAGTGATCCAGATGGGTAAGTCTAACTTCAAGAAAGAAGTCACTCGTAGAATCCAACTCGGATGGGCTGCGATCGAGAAACTGCGTCATATCTTGTCGTCCAAAACACTACCTCAGTGCCTGAAGTCGAAGATGTTCGAGCAATGTGTGTTGCCAGTGATGACATACTTATCCGAGACGTGGTGCTTTACTATTGACCTAATCCACAAGTTCAAAGTAGCGCAGTGGGCTATGGAGAGGGCTCGGTATTTCTCTACGTGATTATCTACGTGATTTATCAGAAATGAGGAGATCAGTAGACGAACAAGGGCAACCGACATAGCTCAAAGAATTAGCCGGCTGAAGTGGCAATGGGCTGGCCACATAGTGCGAAGGACCGATAACCGTTGGGGAAGAAAGGTCCTCGAATAGCGCCCACGTCTCGGAAAAAGGAGCATAGGACGCCCTCCGACCAGGTGGACTGACGACCTGAAGAAGACAGCGGGCATCCGCTGGATTCAGAAGGCTCAGAACCGGTCAGAGTTGCGCAAGTTAGGGGAGGCCTATGTTCAGCAATGGACCTCCAAGGGCTGATGGATGGATGGATACTTTATATTTTAGTTTAGTATTTTGATGTTGTCTTCTGGAGGTGAAAATTATGTACCTACATTATTTAAGAATACAGATAAATATCTAATAATATTATTTTATAGGAATCTGCTCCTTTGAAGACTTCACGAGATCTGTTATAGAAAGTAATTATTAAGTATGGTGCCTATTATTTGGGTAGTAGGTACTAAACTTTGTTTTTGTCGCTTTGATTGTTTGTTTTTTTGTGTCGTTTATTTTTAATGCTTAAGTTATCTTAAAGCAATGGTTACACTTGGTTACATTAAAAGTTATATATTTATTATATAATTATTACATATATTATATTTATTATTATCAAAACAAATCTTACCACCCAAACTTCGAATCTTAAGATACTAGGTATTATTTACAATGCACATTTCGTACGTCTAGCACTAAGTTCCAATTTACTTAACTAGAGGTGGTTTTCTTAAAAATAATTTAGAACAAAGTGAAAGATCACTAACTAAGGGCGAAAATTAACTAAGTCCTAACTAACTCAGACATTCTATTGAGAACAAATAATTAATTTGCGTTTTTTAGGGTATTTTATATTTTCTCATTAACTACTCGATTTTCACTTGTTACAGGTAGTATAATATTAATTTGATTTAAGTTCCTTCAAAATAAAACTAAAAACATAGAGACATGTTATGACATATTAAAGTTATGGCGATTTATATATTTCAAAACTTTAACCCTCAATATCTCAAAACACATTTTTTGCACTTAATGACTTTTCGCTCTACGGGGACGATATAAATATTATAACCATAGCAATTTGAAGAGTTTTAATAATTTAATGTATATTTCAGTTCTTTATAGTAATAAAGAACTGAAAAATACGAATTCGTAGTAACGAAACCAAATAAAAATGGAGGTGAAATACTGTACCTAAGCGAGATTTATTGATCGAAAGTTATTACTTCACTGATTAAATATTATTTTACAAAGCGGTTTCGTTTAGAGGGTATTGAAATTAATAGGTACGTCAGAGTTTTCAAGTAAGCATGAAGAGTATAGGTATTAATTAAAAGTCTATTAATAGAATCAAAACAAAGGAAGTCTTTAAATATCTCTCAGAATGTGGCTGGGACTTCATCCACTTTTGGCTTTGAATGTGAATGTTAACTACTAGTAGTCTCATTTGATACAAACCACACACAACCAATTCAAAAAATATTGTGAATTATGGGTAAACATATTAATGTTTACCCAGGAAAGTGGTTACATTGTCGGTGTCCTTATAAAATTTTGTCATAACATTCTCCTTCAGGATTTAATTTATTCATCCACTGGGAACTAAAACTATTTCAAGTTAAACGTTATATTATAATATATATGAATTTCGTTAAAAATCATAGCCTGATTGCTTGAACTTCACATAATCTTAGCCTTTCTCAAGCCTTTCTTCTGCTACTTTCAACTGTTCTTGTTTTAAAATAATTTTACCCGGACTGCTTCACCTTCATTCTACCCAGGGTAAGGTCGTTGTTACAGAAACGTTTAACCGAAAGAAAGATTTTAACAAAAATAGAACCCATAACATAATAGCTCTACCAAAGGACGCACAGAACTACGCTGAATGGCAAGCTTGAACTTAATAATTTCATTGCACATTGAATTGCGTAAATGTCAATTGCTCGAAAATGCCATCGAGTTATTACATTCCGCCCGAACTCAATACAAAGTTTCGTAATCGAAGGAATTATTAATTAAAATTATTATGACTATAACTGAAATGAAATTGAAATATTTGTAACAGTTTAGCCTTGGCCATTGCAATTAAGTCTAAATATATTATTATATGAACTACCTGACCCGGTAACCTTCGTGCCACCATATAATCAATAAATGTTTATTATTATAACAGAACTAGCTGACCCGGCAAACTTTGTACCGCCTAACAACTCCCCCCTCTCCCTCTGCCTCTCTCTGTTCCTCGAAATTAATTAATTTCAATTAACGTAGAAAATGTATAATCCACCAAGTACGCGTCAGGCCACTTCCCTCATTGGTGATTCAGTTCTGGTGGTAACCAATCTGCAAAGCCTCGCTCTAAGGCGAAGAGTAAAATATCCTAAGCTAAGTTCATACAGTAGTTTTTAAGTAAATCGAGCTAGATAGACCAGTAGACAATGCGGTTCAATTTCAAATATATTTTATGGTTGACGGTAACACGGTTGCTTTAATTTCTCATGGAATATTTCGACGAAAAATTTCGACATGTAGTAATACAAAATACAATAGCTGCTTGCTTTGAGATTCTTAGAGCTCTTTAGTTTTTTAATTACTTTACTCTATGCATAAAAAATATATATTTCAATGTTTGCTTTTCTGTACCTTCGTCTTTCAATTTATAACGAGATTTCAACACTGATGACAGATTTACAATGCGTCACAGATATTCATCGTGCCATTTGGCACTCGTCACTCCGCTACGATAGCCCCGACCTTCCTAACTAGTTGTTTGTATTGCGAATAATAGTGTTTATTGTGACAAAATGAAAGGAATAACTGACGAAATGGGGAACAGAAAACCGGCCAAGCGTGTGTTTGGCGACGCGCAATGTAGGATTCCGTAGTTATAAGTGATAAATTTCCTTTTAAATTCATCAAAATTTTCACACCTCCAACATCTACTAAATTAATAAGGGTTTTGTTTTATCTAAGGAACCCTAAAAATCATATTTCTGCATAGAAATGTATTTCAGCTACATGAAAATTCCAAATCAAACACGCTAAAGATATCTATCTATCCTATATACCGTCCAACACAATAGTCGCTTAACTTTAACCAAATAAAACTAAAAGGGTGCTGTTTAATTTTGTCGTGAAATGAGTCGAGGCCCAGCTCCGAGTTTTCAGCGAAATGTTTCGCGTCAAATTCAACAAAACTTTATAACAAGTCCTTTAAAGTTACCCTTCATTAGCTAGCCGCATTTCTACATAGTTATAATACTGTATTAACACTGCAATTATTTCAGTTAGACTAAAACTTTTACAGCATCCCAAATCACTCCAGGATTAGGTTTCATACATTGGTTTGGTCAATCCGATTGTCACAACTCAGATGATCCGCAAACATCCCACGAGGCCTAACTAAAACCATCTATAAGAGACAGCTTGACCCAAGGAAACACAAAAGAAGCACACTTTTCTACTAGCGGTCTCCCATTAAAATTGAATGGGTTACCTTCGTTGTTTTTGTTTTCTGATTCTGCCTTAAAATTTAGGATATAAAACATATTACTAAACTAAATGTTTCTATCCCAGTTATACAGGAAAAGCTATTATGTTTCTTATCTTCGAGGACAGTACTGTTGAAATTAGTATTCCTTAAATGTCCTCTTTGCCCGTTTGTTACAAAACTTTGATAAAAACCTTTAAAGTAACGATTCACAGTTGTTTGGGTCTAATTAAGTAGTGTAATTTAGTCTCGGCAATCGTAGATGCTAATTTGGTTTTAACCTGGCTGGCTAGGTTTTGCTCTCGTAGACCAACATTGACCTTTCTTAAACGTACTAATGGTTCCTACTTAGAACAGATACTTAAGAGCTGAAATAAGGCTTGTCTAAGAGTAAAAAAATCCAAAATTTCGATAGAGGTTACTCAAATCACGCTCGAGGATGACAACGCTGGCAGTTTCCTTTCGAAGAGATGCCAAGCAAAGTGAATTCTTCGAGCGAATGGGTCATTATGCAACTATTACCCCAGAAAAAGAAAAAAGTACTGCAGAGTACGTATTATTCTATGCCAAAAAAAATTGTTAGGTTACTATTTTAGGTTACAAATGACGACATTGCATTTTGCTCCTCTTCCGTTACGTGAATATTGAATGGTGAATGAATGAAATTTCATTTTAAATGCTAGAAAGTTCTAATTTTATACAAAAGCAAAGCAAAGCAAAGCAACAACCCATAATTGTCCCACTGCTGGGCTCGGGGTCTCCTCTCACAATGTGAGGGGTACAGGCCATAGACTACCACGCTGGCCAAGTGCGGATTGGTAGACTTCACACACCTTTGAGAACATTATGGAGAACTCTCAGGTGTGCAGGTTTCCTCACGATGTTTTCCTTCACCGAAGCATGTGATAATTAACTTGTAATACACACATAATATTTGAAAATTAGAGGTGCGTGCCAGGATTTGAACCCGGGCCCCCGCGTTCGGGAGAGCAACGTCTAACCACTAGGCTATCACTGCTTTTTTATACATGTATCAAATATTTTTTATGTTATTTACAAGATAACTTGGTACTTGGGGTTACTTAAAGTGTACTAAAGCGGGATCACTGTGTATAAATTAGGCTATCATAATTGTCTACCTTGAATTAACAACAAGACGTTTATTTATATTAAACATTGACATATTGTGTTTTTTAAAACGGAGCTGAAAGTCACACTACAGACACTTCGAAAGTAACCAAGCTAAGCTACACGAAAACCATTTCAGGGGTGACTCTAAAAGTCCATCCCATCCATTCGTCCATCAGCCCTTGGAGATCCACTGGTGGACATAGGCCTTCTCTAACTTGCGCCACTCTAAATAGTCTTGAGCCTTCTGAATACAGCGGATGCCCGCTGTCTTCTTCAGGTGATCAGTCCACCTGGTCGAGGGGCGTCCTATATTACGTGTTCCAAGACATTCGAAGACCTTTCTTCCCCAACGATTTATCGGTCCTTCAAACTATATGGCCAGCCCATTGCCACTTCAGTCGGCTTATTCTTTTGGCTGTGTCAGTTATCCTAGTTCGTACGGATTTCGTCATTTCTGACTCGATCTCGTAGAAAAATACCGAGCATAGTCTTCTCCATAGCTCGCTGTGTGACTTTGAGCTTGTAGATAAGGCCAACGTATCGGAGCACTATGTCATCACTGGCAAAACACACTGCTTGAACACCTTCGCCTTCAGGCACTGAGGTAGTGTTTTGGACGACAAGATATGACGCAGTTTCCCGAACGCAGCCTATCCGAGTTGGATTCTACGAGTGACTTCTTTCTCGAAGTTGGACTTTCCCATTTAGATCATTTGTCCCAGGTAAATGTATTCGTCTACCACCTTGAGAGCAGCGCCGTCAACATAACCAACACGGGTGTGACATGAACATCCAACACGATTTTCGTCTTGTCCATGTTCATCTTAAGACCCACCCGTTGTGAGGCGCTGTTCAAGTCTCTTGATTGTTTAACTTTTGATGTAATCATTAATATATTATCTTAATAAAAATGGCATGTATTAAAGAAAGTTTATGACGTACTGTTTTTAATAAAAAACTAATTTGTATTCTCATATTAAAGAACAAAAAGCAAAGCAAAAGCAACAACCCATAATTGTCCCACTGCTGGGCTCGGGGTCTCCTCTCACAATGTGAGGGGTACAGGCCATAGTCTACCACGCTGGCCAAGTGCGGATTGGTAGACTTCATACACCTTTGAGAACATTATGAAGAACTCTCTGGTGTGCAGGTTTCCTCACGATGTTTTCCTTCACCGAAGCAAGTGATAATTAACTTGTAATACGCACATAATATTTGAAAATTAGAGGTGCGTGCCAGGATTTGAACCCGGGCCCCCGTGTTCGAGAGACCAACGTTCTAACCACTAGGCTATCACTGCTTAATAATAATAATAAAGAACAAAAGGATCATTATAATTATCATAATTTTTTATGTTCACCTATGCGCGCCTATTCATTGTGCGTTACTTGAACTAAATAACACACGAATTGCACTAAATAACAGAGTCTATTGCATCCTATCGACTCAGGTATAAAAAAAGAATAACATGGCAGATTCTTACCAACAAGATGAAGGAAAAACGCAGAAAAGAAGATTGTTCTCAGCATCCAGGTTCTTTTGCAGTATTTAAGCGACATTAACAACCATAAATCACCGAATTTCTACTACCAATATAGAAAGGATTCGGAGATTTAGGCACATAACATCGCTAAAGATGTCTTCGTAGCCAGCAACTTCATAAAGCTTAAACAATAAAAATTTAACTGATCAGACTTGTAACGTGGGAGATATTTGAGAAAGACTATATTATTGGGTTATAACTATATGATACTAACAGTTGAGGTATGTATTTTTCCTTTTTGGTTATGAATGTTGTAATATTTTTTTGTTTGTCCGTGTGTTTAACAACTTGCGATAATAATTTCGCGATTGTTAATTTATCTTCTTCTGAAATCAACTGTGAATTTTTAGCCATCATTGCGTCGATATTTATACTCGTATGATGTGATATCTTATTAAATTACAAAATATTAATATTATTTCCACAAACTATTAATTTGGATATATTACTGACCATAACTATAAAACCGCTATAATATTAACGGTCTACTACGACAAACGTGTCTCTTGTCATAATTGAGGAGGCCTAAAGCGTACTTGAACTCTTAACTCCAGTGCGGACTCCTGAAGAGGTTAGTAGCCGAGCCGTGTTCTAATGAAGAGTCCGTCCCGAGAAAGCTTCCGGCAACTGCTAGCATAACAACCGAGACATGGGCTTCAGCTCTATGTACATTTTCTCGGATTAATTTTAATGATCTGTAAGAAATTTATACTTTAAATTTTGATGTAATCATTAATATATCTTATTAAAAATAGCACGTACTAAAGAAACTTTATGATGTTAAAGAAAATAAATGTTTATTAAATAAGCTGTCATCATTTTCTGGAGACAATTTGTAATATTGTATTTTTTCATTAAGCCATATTTAGTTCCTGTCATAATCTGTACTTTTATGCCTATTAGTTGTATAAAATAATTTCAATGTTTCACATCTGCCAGCCGTCCCATGACGGCTCACATTTTTTTTCAATATTATGATGATGATAGACCTACATAGCTGAGTGAAAATGATTAATCGTGTGAAAAACGGTCAGAACATAAATAATCAATATTTGTACAGAAAGCACTCCACATAACAACTAATTTATTTTGTCAAATTTAGCTGCCAGATGACATTGATCTGAAAAAAAATATAATAGCAAATTATACAGGCCGGTGAAAAAAAAACCGAGCATTCTATTACTATCATTTAGAAAAAAAGTTTCAAGTCACATTATTTAAATAAACAGATGAATACAAAAAAATATTCAAAGCTTTGGGCACTCATATAAAAATATAAAATTACTATTTTGTCATACACGTATTCTGTAGTTATATCGAGAGTCGTGCTTATGATACTCTATGATTGATTTACAATATTTATAAGCAAAAACATATACTTAATGGGATTGCAGTGAAATTAAGCACTATGCAAGAAATTAATTGAAAATGCAATATATTGTAATGCATCTGTAAACAACTGTTAAACTGGAAAATGACCATTACAGTCATTATCGAGTTTGGTACATTACAGTCATTATCGAGTACCAAACTCGTTGATCTCATGGGCTAAAAAGATAAAAATACAGCCCGTTGTGGGTGTTCCGATTGTACTTTCTGTGCTCTTGTGTCATATCAACGCAGTGCTGATTAAATCTACTTTATACCTGATTTCTGATTCGCATCAATGTCACTCTGGCAAAATCTAATATTGATTGCGATGAAATAAAAGGGTGAATTTCCCAAGTGCATTTTTGAGACGGCGAGGTTGAAAATTAATGTGTGGAGGGAAACTACAATTATGCATAATTTTATATAGGTAGTTTAAGTAGTGATCTACATGATAGTGAAGTATTCAGAGGTATTTAATACATAGATTCTTAATAAAAAAATATCTAAGACCTAAAATCTAATTCCGGTGTACTGTCCAAACTGCGTTTATTTACATATTTTATTAATTTAATTTTTTTTGGTAAATAAATTTCATTGAAAGGGAATGTTTTTTAGAAATACATTAAATAACACAACTAATATATATTTATGGAGTAATTTAAGATTAAACAACAGCTCTTAAAACATCTTTTAAAAATGTCCTACAAAAAAAAGCAATTCCGGTGGCGCATTTTGTATACTTCATTACTTGTTACTTCACGATTTGGAAGACACCTTATTGGCTCTCCCCGCACCGTTCAGTTGTGCTCTTGCAAACTGCGTATTAGGATGACCGCCTGGTTGCGTAATTTTCCTGCCAAACACGTAAGTACTAACTGCGGTGGCGCAGGAATACAAAATCATCCAATTCCGATGTCATGTATATTAGTAAAAGTACAAAGCAGATTATCTACAAATTTTATGGAGGGTTCCATTAACGGTTTTCAGCTACAATTGTGAAATAAAAGTTAACCTGTGACTAAAAGTTTTCTTTAAAATTCAAGTTTTGTCTCTGATTCTAAGTCCGGTGGCGCAATCTCGGTGGCTCCGGTGGCAAATCAAAGCGTATAGGGAAGTATAGGCCATAGAAATACAAGCGTGTCTCAATCTATCCATCAGCCCTTGGAGGTCCACTGTTGGACATAGGCTTCCCCTAACTTGCACCACTCTGACCGGTCCTGAGCCTTCTGAATCCAGCGGATGCCCGCTGTCTTCTTCAGGTCGTCAGTCCACCTGGTCGGGGGGCGTCCTTTCATCCTATGCTCCTTTTTCCGAGACGTGGGCGCCATTCGAGGACCTTTCTTACCCAACGGTTATCGGTCCTTCGCACTATGTGGCCCGCCCATTGCCACTTCAGCCGGCTAATTCTTCGAGCTATGTCGGTTACCCTTGTTCGTCTACGGATCTCCTCATTTCTGATGCGATCATGTAGAGAATTACCAAGCATAGCCTTCTCCATAGCCCGCTGCGCTTTTCTGAGGTTGTGGATTAGGCCAATAGTAAAGCACCACGTCTCGGATTCGTATGTGATCACCGGCAACACAAACTGCTCGAACACCTTAAACTTCTGGCACTGAGGTAGTGTTTTGGACGACAATGTATGACGGAGTTTCCCGAACGCAGCTCATCTGAGTTGGATTCTACAAGTGACTTCTTTCTCAAAGTTGGACTTACCCATCTGGATCACTTGTCCCAGGTAATTGTATTCGTCTAGATCTTCGAGAGCAACGCCGTCAACAACAACCGATACGGGTGTGACATGGACATTCGACATGATTTAAGACCCACCCGTTGTGAGGCGCTGTTCAAGTCCCCCGAGCATTGTTCCAAGTTCTTCCAGGGAACCCGCCAGGATGACTATATCATCGGTATACCGTAGGTGTGTGATGTATTCGCCATTGATGTTAATGCCATGTTGTTTCCACTCCATCAGCTTGAACACGTCTACCAACAAAGCGGTGAACAGTTTTGGGGATATGACATCCTTGTCTGACACTTCTCTGCAGTTGGATGGGGTTCGTTGCTGTGTCGTGTACTCTGACGGACATGATGGCGGATGAGTACAAACCGGTAGTCGATCCGCCACCGCTGGAGAGAATCTAGTACCACCCAGATCTCGATAGAATCAAAGGCCTTCTCATAGTCCACATAGGCTATACATAACGGCAAGTTATAGTCCTCGGTCTTTTGTATAATCTGCCGCAATGTGTGTATATGTTCGGAAGTATGTTTTCGGAATCCTGCTTGTTCGGGAGGCTGGAAGTCGTCAAGCCTGCGTGCAATGCGATTTGTGAGGACCCTCGAAAACAGCTTATAAACGTGGCTCAGAAGTGCAATGGGCCTGTCTAATTACCGCTAAAAGGAGTCCGTTCATCTAGACTCCTATTCTTAAAAATGTACTTAATATCTTTAAAGTATTGAATGATCCTGCCTTTATGATTTCTCATGGGCGTAAATCAATTTCGGTGGATCAAATTCTAATTCCAGTGGTCCTAATTTCGGTGGCATTTGATAGTGTAATTTGATAATATCTCCGGAACAAATAATTTTTTTTTCAATCTCTACTATATGACTAATTATCACTACTATGTACATATCATTTATGCCAAATAAAGTGTATTAGAAACATCAAGTTTAAATTTAATCAATTTCGGTGGCTTGGATTTTAATTCCGGTGGTCCTTTAATAATTTCGGTGGCATTTGATAATTTCAAATGGAAATATCTCATGAACTAATCATTTTTTTTCGATCTCTAGTATATGATTAATTAGTATAACTCTTTATCTATTATTTAGGCCAAAAAAATTTATCAAAAACAGCAAATTTAAATTCGCCACTGTAATTAGGCAAAATTCGAGTTTGTTGAAATTCACCCAAAATATGAATTACGTAATACCAAATATTTAAAGCGAGATTGTAACACACGTGTTACTATGGTCTCCACCTCCCCATAGCCATCAAACCACCAGAAACATAAATGATTCATACTATCTTATTCAGAGATTTTTTTTTAAATAAATCATAACAAGAGCTATAATTTCTTTGTTTTTTTTAACATCATGAACATTTTATAAAACATTTCAAAATATGATAGGAAATGGTACATATAAATATCAATAATAATAAAATTACAGAACGTTAGTTAACAAACTTATCTTTTGTGAGGTCTTGAGCAGGGTCGTGTAGAATCTAAGTATGTGACTCTAAGTTGAGTATAGTTTTGACCTGATTATTTATATTAACAGGGTCAAAAATATAGTCAATTTAAAATAACAAAATATAGTCAAGCTTCTTTCTTCAATGATTAAATAAATAATAAGTAACGCTATACACTCAGAGTCTCACAGTAGGATTTCCTGTATCGTGGGTGCCATGAACAACACACAAAGATCACATTTAGACAGAGAACACAAATTTAAACTCAGCATTCAAATTTCCTCCTTGCTGGGAATCGAACCCAGGACTCTTGATAACGCGAACTTGCGTGGTAACACGGGACGTCAGAATAAGTTGAATTAAGTAATTATGTATCTGCTATAATAATGTCCATCTTGTGATTGCAAGTTACCAGAGGCAAAATTAATAAGATTTACATACATAAATATTATTTATCAATGTAATATTACAAGTGCTATTATTTTAAATTCTAACTTATTTTGATTTTTAACGCAACTAACTCTATTCTCCAATTTAAAACTTCTCCATTTTAACTGTAATAACAGAGTATATTTAATTTTTTACAACCGCTTCAATATTCCTGTCTTTATAATATACGCAATAAATTAATACATTTTATTGTACTCAATTATTTACATATTATACGTAAAATAATATCTAATTAAACTAAAGAAAAGCAAACCTGATCATGTTTCGCTTGCAGTAGGCGTGAGTGAAGCGCGTGTAATTTTAAAATGATTCGCACAAAGATCATTTTTAATGATATTTATGTTATAAAAATGGACCTTTGTGCCAATCTCTTCAAAATAACACAATGTCGTCAAGCTCTTCGAATTTGCAACGTGCTTATTTTCTAAAAAATGAAGTTAAGGTTCCACGTCTGCTTTGCATGTCTCGCAGTCGATTGACGATATGCATCCACTTCCCGGTATGACGTGACAAAAAAGCAGTGAGCCTGAGGGGATCGGAGGGTGAAGTCCACCGTCAAGGTAATATCAAAATTATAAAACTCCAATGAAAAAAAGTTGAATTAGATCGGCTCTCTGTTTTTTAATCACGCGGTAAAAGGAACCCGCATTATCTTTCAATGATGGTGCAGGCAGCGTACTCTAAACGTGGATTAAAGAGTGTCCTTTACACAAGAATTTAACAACGATATTAAAATGTCTTGCCACAGGAACATAACCTAATCTCACATACGGTTGTGACGTGGTGCATGTAGTGCGGCTCCAAAATTACTTATATTCCATCTTTATTTATTGGTCATAGTTGGTTCAGATCTTGAAAAAAAAGACACCCTTAGATCTGTGTATTTCAAAGTGTATTTTATTATGTATCATACGTTCTGTATAACGTTATACCAAAGAGTTGCAAAAGGATTGTACCTCGCGATCATATTATGGCCTCCGCCTCCCCAATAGCCATCCACAAATCCACCAGAAGTAATTTAAAATGTACTTACAAATAATATACTTAATACACTTTCTAACACACAAAATGTACAACTATTCAATATACAGCGGATTCCTTCTACAGTTGAGCGGTGAAAGGTTAGTCGTAAAATAAAGTGCCTTGTACATTGTCCTCGTGCCAAGCACGTTGTTACATAGGGTACTAAGTCCGTAGATACGTACATTGGCGTACATTAATTGATTATATTAGAAACACTCAATTATAGTACCTGCAATGTAAGAATCAGCAATCAAAGTTGATAACAGTCGGTCATTATACGGATTTCAAGGCTTTCACGTGAATATATAACGAGTGGAATACCACTTTTAATTTTTTTTAATCCAGACATATCTGTTTTAGGAACTCAAAAACTATTCGACATAAACCTGTCTGGCTTATATTATTGAGACTTGTGAAATACATTGTACTTTAAATTTCACAAACACACCTCTAACGGTTAGTTAGATATTAACGTCCAAAAATCGTCATGCATACAAAGGAAAAAGTCTAAAAACCGAAAATTATTGATAAATTAGTGAAAGAAGTGAATTAGCGGGTTCACTTTATAGAGTAATTTTACAAATAACAATAGGTACATAAATTATTAATAAATATTAATAATTTCGAGACAAAAAGTAATGACATCTTATCAAAAACATAAATGTGAAATGAGATCCAAGTTCAGAAAAAAAAAGAATTGAGATCTAAATGACTGCCAAGTTCTATGTAGAGGAGCCTAAAATTTTAGTCACAAGAACATGTAATTTAAGCTTTACATTTGACTTGGCTAGTTTTAATTAGTTAGCAACCAACAAACCAAATTTTAGAAAAGTAACATAGGTAAGAATTAAGAGACTTAACGAAGATAATTATACAAATATAATATAACCTATGTAGAGCTTGAATTACATGTTCTTGTGACTAAAATAGGCTCTTCTACACAGAACTTGGCACCCATTTAGATCTCAATTCTTTTTTTGAACTTGGCTCTCATTTCACATTAATGTTTCTGATGAGATACATAATTCGAACATTTGTTCTTGGTCTGGGTGTGTACGTTCTTGTTTTTGGGTGTTGTCCATGGCAACTATGCCATAGGGAATGCTGGTATGGGGCTATTAGTGTGTGGCTTATTTGACAAAATGAAACAAATCTTCTTTCTTCTGGCTTTTTGGCTCATCATTTACAAGTCAGGCTATCATTGTCAGGTACATCAGCCAGCATGTGGAATGAATGTGGATTAAGTAAGGCCCTTCAAACACGCTTTTAAATGTTAACTATAAAAGTCGGGATTAAAGGGCCAAACTTAAACTCACAATATTGTTATGACGTGGAGTATGATGTGCACCTGAAAAATTACATAAAAATATTTTTTTATTAAAAAAAACAAGCAAGTAAAAAAAAGCAAGTAAATAAAAGCAAGTTTTTATAGGGCAAGTGCACTGAAGCAAAAAAATACGACTGTGCAGTTCACCGTAGAGCAGTTCCTTTACCTGAAGTTAACCCTGGCAGCAGCAGTCAGCTAATGATGGATTTTGGAACGAACTATCGTAATTTTATACGTAGGTATATAAAATGTTATGTTTGTGTTGTTAACCATTAAGGAGTTCCCTCGACTGGAACCAACCCCAAAAGTACAATGTTATCAGGTCATGCTTAACATAAAAATGGATTATTATCGGAAAGCTCGTAGTAAATAATAATACAAATACAAATAAGAAAATAATCTTCCTTCGAAAGGTTATAACATCACGTAGGTACACAACTGACTAATTACATCGCAATAAAGATGTTACAACCATGATTGTTTGAATAATGCTTAAACCATCCATCCATCCATCAGCCCTTGGAGGTCCACTGCTGGACATAGGCCTCCCCTAACTTGCGCCACTCTGACCGGTCCTGAGCCTTCTGAATCCAGCGGATGCCCGCTGTCTTCTTCAGGTCGTCAGTCCATCTTGTCGGGGGGCGTCCTGTACTTCGTTTTCCGAGACGCGGGTGCCATTCGAGGACCTTTCTTCCCCAACGGTTATCGGTCCTTCGCACTATGTGGCCAGCCCATTGCCACTTCAGCCGGCTAATTCTTTGAGCTATGTCGGTCACCCTTGTTCGTCTACGGATCTCCTCGTTTCTGATACGATCACGTAGAGAAATACCGAGCATAGCCCTCTCCATAGCCCGCTGTGCTACCCTGAGCTTGTGGATTAGGCCAATAGTGAAGCACCACGTCTCGGATCCGTATGTCATCACTGGCAACACACACTGCTCGAACAACTTCGACTTCAGGCACTGAGGTAGTGTTTTGGACGACAAGATGCTTAAACAATAATAACAATTTAAATAAAATAATGCTTATTGTGAAATATTATTAGATATCAGTACGTGTAGCAGTTGTAAACTAAAAGTCAACGCGCATTTATTCAGCTCTATTCAGTTTATGTGCATAGAAAACAGCAATATTGTATGGAGATGCGTACGCATCTGTTCAGCTTTCCGCGTCTATTCAGATTTCGCGGCAAACGAGTAGAAAATGACGACAAATCGCTCACCTAGTAATAATATAATGACACATCTGCAAAAAATGCGAAATTGAATTTATAAATATGGTATAAAAGCAAAGACAAGCAACAACCCATAATTGTCCCACTGCTGGGCTCGGGGTCTCCTCTCACAATGTGAGGGGTACAGGCCATAGTCTACCACGCTGGCCAAGTGCGGATTGGTAGACTTCACACACCTTTGAGAACATTACGGAGAACTCTCAGGTGTGCAGGTTTCCTCACGATGTTTTCCTTCACCGAAGCAAATTATAAATTAACTTGTAATACGCACATAATATTTGAAAATTAGAGGTGCGTGCCAGGATTTGAACCCGGGCCCCCGCGTTCGGGAGATCAACGTTCTAACCACTAGGCTATCACTGCTATGAAATATGGTATACGTGTTTAAAAGTGCCCAATCTACATAGTAGTAAATATGTATTAATGTCTATACTAGTAACCAAACCCATACAATCTGTAAAAAACGTAAACAGAACCCATAAATTTCTCGAACGCAGCCCATTCGAGTCGGATTCTATGAGTGACTTGTTTCTCGATGTTGGATTTACCCATTTGGATCACTTGTCCCAGGCAGGTAAATGTACTCGTCTACAACGCGCAGTGAACAACAATCGTTACGGGTGGGACATGGACGTTCGACATGTTTCGTCTTTTTAATTGCTGTACTTTTCTCTTATTAATAATTAAGTATAGATAATCGTCATCAAGTGCAACCTGACTTCATTTATGCGAGTATTTATTACGGCTCGGTTGCATTTACACTGTCTTAACGCATTTGCGTTCCTTTGTAATCCAAAAAACATTTTTTTACCTCAAAAACAGTCTGTATTAGATTGAGAAGGAAAAATTCTGATCACATTATCAATCCAGTCGGATCCGGCCGCATCCGGCCGGATTGGTGAAAAATCCGATAAAATCCGGCCGGATTGAAAATGACACCGGATTACAATCCCTATGGCCATTGCACTGCGGTTAAACGAGTCCACTTGTGAATTTAGTATAAGGTAATTTTACGTTTGGTATAAAATTTAATGGAAGTAGGTACAACTTTATACATTTGAGAACTTGGTTCGGCTGAATTTCATTACTGTTATGGAAATTTAACATCATCGTAGTGTGATGTCATTAAATTTTATTAATATTGTGAACTGGCTGATCCATGCTCACGCCGGGTGTCAAACATTTTTACTTGTAATGAAGTAAAAAAATATGATTGATCACAACCAAAGTAGCATTCAGTTCCCATTACGTAGCTTTAGATTTGTGAAACAATTTTAGAAATCGGTCCAGTAGTTTTTAAAGTTAATTTATCACAATCATACAACAATACATATCTTTCCTCTTTATAATATTAGTGTACCTACATACCAATCAGTTTTGTTCAAAAGATACATAAACCTAAAACATAAATAAGTAGACGACCCATTAGCCTAGTTATTGACCCTGCCTGCGAAGCGAGGGGTCCCGGGTTCGCTTCCCGGCCGGGGCAGATATTTATATGACAGATAAAACATGGGTGTTATTGTGATGTGTTATACATATGTGTCGTCCATGCCACCCGCGACACAGGTAAAAACCTACTGAGGGGTATGAGGGTGTAAGCGTTTAATTATTAACGTTACAAAGCAAAGCAAAAAGCAAAGCAACAACCCATAATTGTCCCACTGCTGGGCTCGGGGTCTCCTCTCACAATGTGAGGGGTATAGGCCATAGTCTACCACGCTGGCCAAGTGCGGATTGGTAGACTTCACACACCTTTGAAAACATTATGGAGAACTCTCAGGTGTGCAGGATTCCTCACGATGTTTTCCTTCACCGAAGCAAGTGATAATTAACTTGTAATACGCACATAATATTTGAAAATTAGAGGTGCGTGACAGGATTTGATCCCGGGCCCCCGCGTTCGGGAGACTAACGTTCTAATCACTAGGCTATCACTGCTTCACGTATTATTAACGTTTATTTATTTTAATTTGGTAGTACGCTGCACCTTCAAACTCCTTGTTTGACTATGGTGTGCGATTTGAGAAGACTCTTATGCAGGTCAAGTTAGTGTTATATAATTAATCATAACAGGTCCATCTGATAGTTTCTTAAAGATGCAAAGTTCTTCCAAATATCCCGCACAGATTCTGATGGAAAAACAAGATTAGCTACGCAATTCCACATTTTCATTATTAGGGTCAACGCACATTTATTCAGCGCCATTCGCGTTTCGCTGAACGATTTTGGTTATACTTATTGTACTTATTGTATACTAGGAAATTGCCCTTGCTTCGCTTCGAGAAAAATAGTAAAAAAAATTATAGCCTATGCCACCTGGGGATACTGTAGCTTTCCAACAGTTAAAGAATTTTTCAAATCGGTTCGGTAGTTTCGGAGCTTATTCAATGCAAAAAATCAAATCTTTCCTCTTTATAATATTAGTATAGATTATGGTATGTATCGGCCGCGTACAGCGTCGTAAACGTCGTTGCGTGCAATGATTGGCTTCAACCCATTAATGGCCCACTACTGGACCCGGGTGTCTTCTCTTGAGGAGGCCTAGAGCATATTCCACCACGCTGCTCCAGTGCGGATTGGTGGAGAGGTTAGTGGCCAACCCGAGTGTCGGAAGTTTTCAAACCGCCTGAGGGCCTCCGACATGGCTTAACGACTGTTATCTTATGATAACAACGGGAACCGACGGCTTTACATGCTCTCCGAAGCATGGAAACGCTCAAGAATTTTTGCCACTAGCGGTAACTAACGACTGCGCCCGCTGTTGCTTAACTTTGTCGATCACTTAAGATCGACGTAACCCGCAGGGCTATGAGCGCTTCGTGCAATGACTACGTAATAATAAATCGAATATTCGGAAACTATAAAGGTCTTAACTTGTAGACAAGCGCTGTTCCACCGCGTCCGACGCTGTACGCGGCGGAACAGCGCTAAACACGGCAAATATCACTCGCATGATATAATACATCTCGCTCACCCAGTAAAACAACGGCACATAAACGTTTGTCATATTTTACAGCGACGAATTTCAAAAATTTTATAAATATTCAAATTATATTGTCCACATTTTTACACAATTTAATTTTCCGTAGAATTACATAATTTTATTTAACAAGCACTTAAAATATAATACATTATTCGTTTTAACTTTAATGCTAGATAGAATAAAATTCAAATAAATCCAAACATTTGTCCTTGGCCTGGGTTTGTACGCTCTTGTCTTTGTGTGTTGTCCATGGTACCTATGCCATATAGAATGCTGGTGTGGGGCTATTAGGGTGTAGCTTGTTCGACAAAATGAAACATATCTTCTTTCTTCTGCCTTTTTGGCCCATCCGTTACAAGTCAAGCTTTCATTGTCAGGTACATCAGCCAGCATGTGACAAATGTGGATTAAATAAACTCTGAAGGCACGCTTTTAAATGTAAAATATAAAAGCAAACCTAAAGGGCCATACTTAATCTCACATATTATTATATTGTAGTTATGACCTGGAGGATGATGTGCTCCTGCAAAGTTACATAAAATATTTTTTTAATTAAAAAAAAACTATTATAAAAGCAAGTTTTTATAGGGCAAGTGCACTGAAGCAAAAAAATACGACTTTGCAGTTCACCGTAGAGCAGTTCCTTTACTAGAAGTTAACCCTGGCAGCAGCAGTCAGCTAATGATGGATTTTGGAACTAACTATGCGCAGGAATTATTTGAATTAATTCCCCCTTCCCCGTTCCTCCATCGAACGACACGACGCACGGCGGGTATCCACCCTTTCATGGTAGACATCCCGCCGGTACGGACGACGCGGTTTGCATCGTCATTCATTATGCGCACCGCGAAGGATTGGAATAGCTTGCCTGCGTCTGCGTTCCCACCCACCTATGACGTGGATGACTTCAAGAAAAGAGTGAATAGGCTTTTATTAAGTTAGTGCGCTCACCATCCTGGACCATATCTTCACTTACCATCAGGTGGGATTATGGTCAAGCATTAACTTATTTTATGTAAAAAAAAAGAAAAAAAAACTATCATAATGATAACATTATGATAGTTTTTTTTTTCTTTTTTATTTTTATTATTTTTAAGTATATAAAATTTTATGTTAGTGTGGAGTTCCCTCGACTGGAACCAACCCCAAAAGTACAATATTATCTGGTCATGCTTATCATAATCGTATCATAATTAAATTAATAATATGTACTACAAATAAGAAAATAATCTTCCTTCGAAAGCTTATAACATCACGTAGGTACTTAAATAACTGATTACATCGCAATAAAGATGTTACAACCATGATTTTTTGAATAATGTTTAAACAATAAATAACAATTTAAATAACATAATGCTTATTGTGAAATATATTAGACATTAGTGCGTTGTGCTGTTGTAAACTAATAATGAAATTGTGGAATCTCGTTTTTCCATCAGGAACTGTGCGGGATGTTTGGAGGAACTGTGCATCTTAAGAAACTGTTAAACAGACCTGTAGTGATTAATTGTAACACTAACTTGGCCTGTATAATAGTCTCCTCAAATCGCACACCGTAGTCAAACATTGGTTAACTGACTTTAATTATCGTCAGACAGAAGAATTGCTTTCTAGTCTCCTCTAGCATAAGTTCGAGTATAACACTCACACAAACACACACACATACACGTTTTCTCAGTCATACACTTGTTTCTCAGTGTTATTATTCGTTATTAAATTATGTGCTAATGTTATTAAGATAAACTGTGCAATAACATATATGAAACATGTATAATGGTGAACGCACATTTATCGGCATCGTCCGCGCTGTCCGCGTCGCATTTGTATGAAATCATATGAGAGCCCGATGCGGATGATAGATACGTCGGCATATGTCATCCACACCATCCGCACACATTTCTGAAAATGCGGAAGGTATCCGAAATGCCGATAGTGTTGCCATGCCACGATGCTTTTGACAACGCATTGGGAGAAACGTTTCATAGTAAAATAATCCTGTGAGGAGATCTCGCCTTCGTGTTTATGCCTATATATCATTTTAAACTAATGACATCGCACCGTTTTACACTAGAGATTGGGAATAACTGCAAAAATTGTTGGCAATACTATTTGCGTACGGCGAATCCGGACATATTATTATGTGCGAGGCTATCGGTATACGGAGCGTCCGGCGCGGACGATGCCGATATATGTGCGTTCACCATAAGCGGAAGCTGTTGGCATTCTGCAACACAGGAAAACCTGGTATGGGACCAAATACCCTCAACTCCATGCCTTTGTATATTTTTTTATAACATAATTTTATTATTAAGCTTTATTACACTAATATTATAACGACGAAAGATTTGTATTGTTGTATGTTTGTAACAAATAACCGCAAAAACTACTAGACTGATTTCTAAAATGTAAATCTAAATCTAAAATAAAATAATGTTTATTGTGAAATATTATAAGTTATCAGTCAGTGTGTGGTGCGGTTGTAGTTTACATAATGAAATTGTGGAATGGCGTAGCCATTCTTATTTTTCCATTGGGGACTGTGCGGGATGTTTGGAAGAACTGTACATCTATAAGAAACTATTTGGACCTTTAAGAACTATTATTAACTCTTATGATTAATTATTACACTAACTTGACATGCATAATAGTCTCCTTAAGTCGCACACTAGGTATAGTCAAACAAGGAGTTTGAAGGTGCAACGTACTAATTAGATAAACATGTGGATAATGGTTTGTGTATAATATCTTTTGAACAAAATCTCCTCAAATCGCACACCGTAGTCATAATACGGATAATGACATAACGTGGATAATGATTTATATATCTTTTGAACAAAACTGATTGGTATCTACACTAATATTATAAAGAGGAAAGATTTGTATGATTGTATGTTTGTGACAAATAGACCTTAAAATCTACTGGACCGATTTCTAAAATTGTTTCACCAGTCGAAAGCTACGTAATTAGAATGCTACTTTGGTTGTAATTATTCATAGTTTTTACTTCATTACAAGTAAAAATGTTAGACGCCCAGCTAAGTAGGCACGTATCAGCTAGTTTATGACATTCACATTACTATTATGTTTTTCCATAACAATAATGATAATCAACCGAACCAAGTTCTCAAATGCACAAAGTATATTAGCTTTCCATTAATTTTTATTTAATTGCAATTGCAATGGCCACCACCGCCACTACTGCCATTCCTAAACCCGCAGACATGACACTGTTTAGCTTTGTTGATCGAAATATATGTATATTTTTAGGAACCAACAGAAATCACCACCTTTTTACTTTAATTTCGCAAAGGCGTCCAAGAGCAAAGTGTCCGTTAGTGCCCAGCGCACGTCTATTTATTGGCACTGCCGCCTCCACGCCATCATCTTCCTAAAAACTGCTAACAATATGATTAAATAAAAATTAACTAAACGCTTCTGCGGGCAAATTCAGAAGAGCTGGGTAATGAAAGGATCCCCTACCCGACTCCTCCCGTTCTCCTGAGTTTATTCCTCAACGGTTTTTAAGTGTAACTTCCAACTACGCAAGGCTCGGCCTTCGCCCGTTGGCTTTTCGTCTAAGAACCTGGTCCAAATGCCAGATGTATACATTATACCTCCCTCGTTTCTCTGCCGATTCATTAGTGTTATGCATGCTTCGACGCGCAAGTCTCGCTGTTGGTCGCTTAGTTCGTGTGGCACCCACATATCTAGCTCTTTATCTTGCCGATTTGACGCAAGTGCTTCAATGTTGTTTTGACACTGGATCCAAAGCCCGCAGCAAGCTCAGCCGTAGATTGAGTTGGATCCGCTTCCACTATCGCCTTTAATTCGTCGTCTATGACAACGGTTACCGACCGACCGTGAGGCTTGTTCTTCAACTAAAAATTTCCGGATTTAAACCGATTTAACCAATAATGGATCGTGTTTATTCAAGCAGTGTTAGGCTCGTATACGTCGTTAATATTTCGTGTTGTTTGCGCAGCGGTATTTCCACGTAGGAACTCATATTCGAAAATTGTACGAATTTTCACTTTATCCGTGGCGCCAAAATCTATCACAATTTCACAAAAACACAGTATGTAAAAACAAATAACTGAATTTAAATCAAAAGAACACGGCTTATAGTTTATTTAAATTTCGAATTGCGCGCTAATCCACACATACCTAATTAAATCTGAAAATGCCGGTTATTATATTTAAGGTAAAAGACGTTTTATAGGTAAAAGACCTAACACATGGCCTACTTTTTATCCTGGAAAAGTTCAGGGTTCCCGCGGGATAACTAAAAAATCGATATCCATGCACGCGAAGCCACGGGCATATACATCTAAATTAATTAATAAAAAAATTCGTTTCGAAACCACTCTACCGTGGGCGAAGCTGCGAGCAAAAGTATAGTATCAGTTTTTAATTCAGTCCCGAGGACCGGTACTTCCATGTTCCGATATTTAATAAGTTCTATTTATTGGAAATAATTTATATTAAATTGTACAGTGAAAAGTCACGGGCATCATCTAATGTGGTTCTAAAAATCTAAATGAATTAATTAATATTTCGTATGTAAATCACAATACAGCGAGCGAAGCCTCGGGCAAAAGTTACTAACCCATATAAAAACCATGACTGTTGTGTCATGCCTCATAAAAAGTATATACTTAGACGCTTAAATTTTCGTCCATTACCAAACGAAATGTTTCCCTTGTACTCGTATAACGACGAACGCGACATTCCACAACACATACTCGTCGAGTACAAACGCGAACGTTCAATGAACGACACTAATATTTGAGCGTGCTCATTAAACGCTTGTCGCCGACTCCTATCAGCGGGAAATAACTTAAGGGAAGTTAATCGTCACGTCCGGTACACTTCCTGTAGGGGCACCCACACGCGAGTACCATTAACACCGTAACAGCCTAGTTGACGGGAATTTAGGCAATTCGACTCTACACAAACATGTTTAATTCCACACAAATTATTCATACAATTGACGCTCGAACTGTAGAATCGCTAAAATTAATTATTTTTATTTTATTTACATATTTATTTATGGATAACCAACAAGACACACATTAAGTATACAATGATACACGAGACAAATATTTTAAGAATTAAATGTTGCCTTATAGGTTACCACGGCATGCATAGTGGACAAAGAAATATAACATAAATACAACTTCTAAAAATTATAATAGGTATTTAATCAATTTATAATCATGTATTTAAACAACTTAATTTAAAAATTTAGTATAAAAAGTAAAAAAAAAATGCTGACTATTGACTTAAACAGAAATACAACGTCAAGAAAATCTCTGCGTTCGTTAAGGCTGATTAGTTTGAAATCTTTAAGACGGTCTTGATATGATGGTACATAATCATTTAGCCAAGTTACATTGAAAGCTTAAGTGCCAAAGAAAACGTTTTTGCACTGTTTCTATACGTTTAACATAAACATCGTAATGGGGATTCCATACAACACTGCAATATTCAAGGTTGCTTCGAATAAGGGTATTAAAAAGTGTTATTTTTGTGGATGGGTTTTTGAAGCTTTTACCATTTCTTATGACGAAGCCTAGCATTTTGAAGCTTTTTGACACCAAGTTATCAATATGGGTATGATATATGATGATATATGTATGATAAATAAACTAAAATGCCGAGTGAAGTTCGATGTTAATTACATAAATGCATTGACTTGGTTTTGCATAATTACGTACAATTCCTTATTTGTTAATCTTCAAGCAGCCTTCAAGGTAATGTATTATATATCGACAAGTAATTTAAGCTTATCATATCCTACTGTTTGTATAGTACATTTCGAGAAAAGCTATTTTATTTTAAAATGCAATGCAATAATGGGGTTACCTAATTTAAAATGCAATCATTTCAAACGACTAAACAAGCCACCAGATGGTGAAATGTCACAGCCACTCTTGGCCATTAATAAAGAAATGAGGCCATTATTAACAAGGAAAGTATTATAATCGATGTTTTCCGGCTATCGGTAAACGGGTCGTTTTGTTACTGTCTCTCCAATAAAATCGAAACACTCAATAAACATTTCTTGGGTGATTCTACAATAAAATCTATCTAATACCTTTAAATCTCGCAAATCTTGTATATATATATATATATTTTCTGAATCTCGGAAACGGCTGCAACGATTTTCATGAAATTTAGTATGCAGGGGGTTTCGGGGGCACTAAATCGATCTAGCTAGGATTCATTTTTAAAAAATGTCGTTTTATCCGTGTTTTAGGCAATGAAAAACGGCTACAATAGACTCTTCCTAACATCTATTGGCGAGTAGTTACACTAAAGCTAAAACAGATGGCGTTGTTAAGCAATACTAAACCGAGCTAAGCTCGGTCATACGGATATTACTATAATTAAAAGGTAATTAACCAGGCAGTTCTAAAACTTGAACATCATGAATGGGTACTGTCGTAATTTAACTAAGTCAAGGCTCCTTAAATTCATACCTCATCATAAATACATGCAGGACAAACTTGAAGCTGGATGTAGTTCTGTAGATCTAAAAAAATGTCTATTGTTTGCATCGAAGTATTATTACTAGCGTATAGAACCGACACCGTGAACACCGTGTATGTCCCAATGCATTGGCGCCACGTGGCTTCAATCTTCAATGGATTCGTTCGATTTTGAAAGGAGAACGGGGGCTCAATTTTGAAAATCGAACCTCCCGGCGGGACATACATTTTGTTCGAGATGTCTGTTCTATGACATTATACTTCAATGATTGTTTGCCCACAATACGAGTATTAGATCAGATCTATCAGATCATCAGATCTATAGGTATATTTTATATTCATACAAATTAATTGTTCTTAAATATTATCCTTATTTTATTAAACATCGCATCTAAATAATTGTTAAAATAATTCAAATACGTTACATCATCACTGCTGGACCAGGGATTTAAATTATATTATAACATTAAATCCAGTACCCATAATAAATTAACTTTAATGGGCGTTTGTGGTATAGTGCCGTTAACGAATAGATTGCGATAGGGCATTGGTGCCAGCTGCAAATGCCAGATGATTTGTCAAGTGTCACCCTGTGTACACAGTTCTAGCAACTGAGTGAGACAGACAAATCAAAATCGTCCTACCAATATTTGAAACCTGATGTATTTTCAATTAATCGATTTAGTCATTGGACAGTCGAGTTTTGGGTTTAATTCAAGGGGTAGATGTATTTCAATGGATAAGCATATTCTAAAGTACTTGTTGAAGACAATATGTTGATGAAGGTATATGTTTGAAAGGGAACCCTGCATGCCTCAGAATTAAAGATGTGAAATTTTTTTCAATACAAATACTTAAATAAATAACGCGACACTAGGACTAGCCACACTAGGATTTCTTGTTTCGTGGGTGTCATAGAGAACATATTATACAAACGCATGTAATCAGACTTAGAACAGCAAGGCTATTCTGTTTTGTAACTCGACAGCGGAATCCGCGATAAGTTTCAAAATTGAAGTTAGAGTTCGAGAGTCACTTCACTTCGCAAGTGCTTACTAGATGATTAGAGAATGACATATCAAGATCTCGGACTCGAACTTCAATTTTGAAACTTATCGCGGATTCCGCTGTCGAGTTACAAAACAGAATAGCCTTGCAGATTCAAAATCATCAGTCAAATATCCGCCTACATTCGTTTGTATCAGTGAATAGAGTATAAGATATTAAGATTTTATATAAATTGGTTGAAACATGACGATTAATGTTGAAGAAATCGGAAAAAATCAAGCCCTCTGGGAGCTTTCATCAAAAACGCCGCCAAATCCGTTAGAAATATCTCAAAACAATGTACGGCGGGATTGTACCTCTAATAAAGATCTACAAAAAATTCCGGAATGGCATATGTTTATCTTTTAAGAATATTATATCATCACCGTCATCGTTTTTTAGCCTTAAACCCCCCATCCCCCCACTTCCTGACCTCAGATCGCCCGTAAATTACTTTTCCTTTAATTTTTGTTATATCTTCTGCGGAGGGGGCACTGGTGACCTGTATCACAGGTTTTTATTATAAAATACCTACTTTAGGCACCAGGCTCTCACAGCTTAGGTTTGAGATTAGATGTAAATTACACTAAGCCATAATTTTGTTATAACCTTTTGTGAGAGCAAATAAATAAATTATTATTATTATGTATCTCAATTTGTATCTCGGGTCCAAGATGTAAGCGGACCCGGTATTTTGGAAGGCTTGCGTGGGGACACAGGTCCAACACGCAGAAGCCCCTTTGAGAACATTAATAAAGTGCTTGTGTGGGACACAAGGTGGTTACTACCCTCGATTGCACAATCTGATACACCCGAAGATAGTCCCCACCGTGTGCACAACAACTATTTAGAATCTACAAAAACAAAAAATCTATACTAATACTGGGCTATTGGGATGAAATTCCGAGGGACTGGTTTCTGGGTTATGGGAAACTATGGACACCTGCCGTTCAGACTGTAAAACAACTGAAAAAATGGCAGGTGGTGGCTCGCCACTCACTAGATGGGCCCCCGTAAAGTGGCGCATGCCTGGGGGCAACATTGGCGTGAGCAACTAGAGGGGTGTAGAGAGGTGCGGCACCGATTTCATTTATTATTATTATTATTATTATTATTATTATTCTCTTCCTTTTGCAATGGGTTTCATCCTACTATTATTTTTTAATTTTTTTACCGTTTTCAGAGGTATCGGCACTGGCCTATACACTAGGACGTAAGATATAAACAAGACGTACAAATTTATCACTACTCGTTACTCGTCTTTTTATTATGGCATGCGAATTAATTTAATGTTCATTCTAATCGATCAACAGGTAATGATGCAGCTAGGCTATGATACAGCTATTAAAGTTGCTATTTACTTTTATTAACAAAAATCTATAACTACTTAGCTGACCCACCACCTCTCCTCTCCCGCTGCTAGTGACATATACAATATCTAGCGAGCAGTACACTAGAAAATATAGTGAAGATTTACATTTAGTACGATTAATCATCTTTTAATTAGAGCATGAAATATTAATTTTATTTTTAGCCTCTCCCGCTGCTAGTGACATATACATCTAGCGAGCAGTACACTAGGAAATATAGTGAAAATGTACATTTAGTACGATTAGTCATCTTTTAATTAGAACATGCAATATTAATTTTATATTCCAATCGATTTTGGTTACATAAAAATCTATAACTATTGAGCTGACCCACCACCTCTCCTCTCCCGCTTCTAGTAACATATACATCTAGCGAGCAATACGTAGGAAGTATAGTGAAGATATACATTTAGTACGATTAGTCATCTTTTAATTAGAGCATGCAATATTAATGTTATTTTCCAATCGATTTTGGTTAAGTTACAGCTATTTAAGTTGCTATTTATATTCATTAATAAAAATCTATAACTACTGAGCTGACCCACCACCTCTCCTCTCCCGCTGCTAGTGACATGACAATTCTGGACATGAGAATCATTAGGTCGGATGTGCACATACGACGAAAATGACTTTTTAGTATACCGATATTAAGTTTTTGTTTCTCTTTCCAACGATCTGACCGTGGTATCTCTATCTCTTACCGTTGTAAAGATATACTCATGCATAATGTCGGTTATACAGACTTTTTCAAATACCCGAGAGCCATAAGCATTTATATTTACTTAAATCTTTATGCACCAAATTATTAATAGTTTTATGATCCGTATTTCAACTTAAGCTATTATGAATCAAAAATGTTTGGCCTAATACGCTGGTAGCATCAGCAGATATGCATTTATGCCTGTAAAGTTTACTTCAAATTGTAGTACGTATCTTCAAATATAGTATTATGCTTAAAAAAATGTTGCTTATCGCTACAAAGGCATAAAGTCTGTTCTTAATATAGGATTTTATTGTTGTAATAATAATGTTTTGTATGAATATATTTCAGGCATAAAGTCTGATGTACAAAAATTTTATAGATTAAAAATTGTATTAAACTCATTTTAACAGTTAGGGTGATACTTGTAATAAAAATTAAAAGGTACTATTTCCTACAAAATATTAAAAAAAGAATACTGACTGAAATACTTATAGTTCAATAATGCTGAAGAAAAAATGTTTATCAACTTTGTTTTTGCTCTCCTGAAAAGTTAGCATTTTACACATCCGACCTAAAGCTTCTCATGTCCAGAATTGTACATCTAGCGAGCAGTACACTAGGAAGTATAGTGAAGATGTACATTTAGTACGATTAGTCATCTTTTAATTAGAGCATGAAATATTAATTTTATATTCCAATCGTTTTTGGTTATGGTACAGCTATTTAAGTTGCTATTTATATTCATTAATAAAAATCTATAACTACTGAGCTGACCCACCACCTCTCCTCTCCCGCTGCTAGTGACATAAACATCTAGCGAGCAGTACACTAGAAAATATAGTGAAGATGTACATTTAGTACGATTAGTCATCTTTTAATTAGAGCATGAAATATTAATTTTATATTCCAATCGTTTTTGGTTATGGTACAGCTATTTAAGTTGCTATTTATATTCATTAATAAAAATCTATAACTACTGAGCTGACCCACCACCTCTCCTCTCCCGCTGCTAGTGACATAAACATCTAGCGAGCAGTACACTAGAAAATATAGTGAAGATGTACATTTAGTACGATTAGTCATCTTTTAATTAGAGCATGAAATATTAATTTTATATTCCAATCCTTTTTGGTTATGTTACAGCTATTTAAGTTGCTATCTATGTTCATTACTAAAAATCTATAACTATTGAGCTGACCCACCACCTCTCCTCTCCCGCTGCTAGTGACATGTACATCTAGCGAGCAGTACACTAGAAAATATAGTGAAGATGTACATTTAGTACGATTAGTCATCTTTTAATTAGAGCATGAAATATTAATTTTATATTCCAATCGTTTTTGGTTATGGTACAGCTATTTAAGTTGCTATTTATATTCATTAATAAAAATCTATAACTACTGAGCTGACCCACCAACTCTCCTCTCCCGCTGCTAGTGACATAAACATCTAGCGAGCAGTACACTAGGAAATATAGTGAAAATGTACATTTAGTACGATTAGTCATCTTTTAATTAGAGCATGCAATATTAATGTTATATTCCAATCGATTTTGGTTATGTTACAGCTATTTAAGTTGCTATTTATGTTCATAAATAAAAATCTATAACTACTGAGTTGCTCCACCACCTCTCTTCTCCCGCTCCAAGTGACATATATCTAGTGAACGGGTACACTATGAAGTAAACCTATATGAAGTATACACTATTAAGAGTACCTTACGTAATTTACGTAAATTTACGAGCACGTAAAATTATTTCGGTTCATATCATTTGATACCAATCATTAACAAAACTTGGGTTAGGTCTTTACTTTTACACCTATCTGCACTGGAGTAGCGTGAATATTCTTTAGGCGGGCTCCTCAGTTATGATACTCGTGCCAGGTAGTGTGCCTTGTGCAGGTCATTAGGTAATGGGTTGAAGCCACACATGAGCACTACGAAGTACTTTGAAAACGAAAGCGTAACTTATGTTTTTTAGTTGTAAGATGTTTTAGTTGTAAGATGAAAAATTTGCCATACTTTTGAATCACGCTGTCGAAGTTCTCTAATTTGCTTGTATTATACAAATTTCAGAAGTGAATCTTTTTTACCACATAGCAGATGTCTCTTATCTATATGAAGCTAGAAGAAATATCTATTGGAATGGATTTAAACAGAGGCGTTGATAATCTGGTGCCTTGTATTCTATTAAGCAGCAGTGGATGCGGTCGGTAGTTTGATGGTTGACCGCTGGTGGCAAAAATGTCTTCAGCATTACCGTGCTTCGGAGGGCACCTAAAACTGTCTGTCCCGTTTATTATCGTAAGATCACAGTCGCTAAGCCTTTTCGGAAGTTTTTAGCCGGCATGAAAACTTTCGACACTTGGGTTGGTCTCTAACCCCTTCACCAATCTGCCATGGAGCAGCGTGGTGGATTGTGCTCTTCAAAAGAGACCCCTGCTCGTTAGTGGGCCAGTAATGGATTAAAACCAAATAATTTCTTAACTAAACTGATCTGCATTCGCACATCATGTTCCCGAAGACAATCTTGTCTTACCTAGCCCATGATCTTTACTAAGCCATTCAGTAAAATACTTTATCACAGGACTGAGCTGAGAATATATTAATTTATCTACTACACAAAGTCACCGTGTCAGTTTTATTGTATAGATAATTTAATGATTCTTGAGCGGGTTATCAAACTCGGTATGCCTGTCTGAGTACCATGGATACAAGGTATTACAGGATATATACGTTTAATTTTTTTTAATATTAGTTCGGCTAAATTTCGATAATCTATTTCCAAAGTTTGCCGTCCATGTCGTAAGAAATAAAAATACCGTGTTCTGTAATGAAATCAATATATTGAAAGCTAAACATAATTTCCCATCCAATCCAATAGCCAGAATGACGAGCACAATCGGAGCGTCCAAGTATTTTAATATTGGGTTAGCTGGATTTAGGTAGGTAAGCTATTTCCAAAGTTAGCTGAAGTATGTGAAACCTGTTGTTACTCCGCAAGGTGGCTAGCTTAGTATAATAAATTATTCTATTCCTACACCGGATTTTCTTAATGCTTGCAAATTTTTGCATATCTATAATAATTTAAGAGATAGTTTGTCGATAAGCACATGAAAAATATTTTTAACCGAACTCAAAAAATAGTAGGTTATCAATTCATCACTTATATTTAAAATACATAGATTTTTTTTAAATTAAATACAATTAGACCAGGTATTCTATTATAACATAATTATATTTAAGAGAATATAAAAAACAGAAACTCTCCTCAGTATTTATTTACTTTACCACAATTAGAAACAAGTAGGTACACGCATGTGCAATGTGCATGGCCCACAAAAGAGTTAAAACCATTTAATCAACTCATCCCTCATCGTAAAGATATAACTTCGAGAAAAGGATGGCCGTGCCGCTCGACTTGGCGGGAGCACTGCCGTGCCCCCAGATTACACGGATGGTTTGAACTTCATTCAGTGCGATATAATATATAAAAAAACTTTTAATGCTTCTTTCAAAGAGTTTATTTTCAGAGTAAGCGTATTAGTAAAAACTAAACTTCACGGAAATTCATTCCCAACTTTATCTGTATGGATAGGGTAGAAATTTGTTTGAAGATGAAATGTATTGTGTTTATATTTATTCTACCATAACACGGAAATCCCAAAAATATACAGCCTTGCCCTCGTTTAAACTTAGTTATAAGTTTATAATGATGAGTTCATGGGGACCTCTTTAGGTACTTTAAATATAACACTACGTAAATAGCTGACCAACGAGCATACGGCCACCTAATGACCACTTAGGTCATGATTGCCTATGTCGTCCTTATGCTGGTCATACACGATCAAGTATACTTGTCAAGTTTGCAGCGGATTTGATGCGGCATCCAGTAAACTTGACGGTGTATGGCAGGGGAGGTTGACTTGAGCTCAAGACGGACTGAGCCCCATACACCCCAAAATGATCGACTCAAAAATTTCACCATCGGTGCCTATGCCTCATATGCATATATGACTAACCTAACATACATTAGCCAAGGTGCTTTTAGCTGCCAACATAAGGTGTTACCCCTTGTGGTTGTACCCTATATTCTACAGTCATCTATAACGTCAGCAGCTTGAGTAAGTACATGTACTTTGGCTGGTCGCCACGCGTGTTATAAATGCCATTATTATGATCGTGTTTCGGATAGCCCTAACTTAATGTCCAATACACAAATATGTGATTGGTGTATCAAAAAGTAAACTATATCTGTAATCTGTATAGATGTAATCATGACAAAGAGACACGGGACACCACATCGGAAAGAATTTCCTTTGCTGTAGGTGTATCAAATAACAGGCGCAATAAATTACCAATGTTTAGAATATGCATTTTAATTAAATATTTATGGAACTCGAAATAAAAAAGCTCCGTTTAAAATTGTGCCACTAACAAAGTATTCCATAAAGACGTAACATAAGGCTGAAAGGCTAAAATCCGTCGTCGTGATTAAGTGTTAAAGTAAAAAAATAAACGATTTTTAGAGTTAATTCGATAGAATTTCTACTAAAATTCTTGACAATATGGCAAACAAATGGCAGGCAAACTTCCTCGTCATTCATGATATCCTACACAGAATACTCCGTAGTAGTACAGATTCATTTGTTATATTATGTATATTAATGGATTTTTGAACAGTTTTAATTTTCTGATCATCATAAACTCAAAAAAAGAAATGGTAACAAAGATTTTTTTAAAGTATTCTTAGCTTCCGATACTTCACACTTCCGCCATAGACGATTTCTTTCAATTTACTCTTGCGGTCATCACAATATGAATATTCTCGTAATTTCGGTGTCAAAACAGATAATTTTACTATCTATGTCTGTGCAGATAATAGTTCTGGATGACATTTAAGTAATTAAATTGTAAAAAAATCCTTTTACTTCGTAATGTCACTATGTATTTGTGTTATTATTATTATTATTTCTTTCAACAACGTAACTAGTCATGATGTATCTTCATAAAGTATTTTCAATAAACTATTCCTTATTTCCGTTGAAGATGTTAGGTTAGCAAAACTTGTCAATTTTAGTATAAATGCAATGCAGACTTTAACAAGAAACAAGTTTCAAGTGAATATTTTGACACTATAGGCATAGCTATGATAGTGTTCGTATTCGAATAATAATTCAAATTGCTTTTTAGTCTTTGGGTAATGCGCGTATTACTTTGAATAGGTATTATTTATTTATTAGTGTCATGAATTTATTTTCCTTTATGTTATCATCAATTCCATACTTTATTTATTGATCAAAGGCGGAGCGGTATTACTTAACTAGTTTATTCCTCTTTTCAACGGTATGTAAATAATATCCTATTTTTTCTTCAAGTCTTCCTAAATCGCTATCGAAGCAAGAACTGCTTCAGCTGTGTGTGTGCTGTGTGCTTCGATGGCGTGTGTAGAGTAAGTTACAAGCTAAGTACTTACCCTCTCACTGGACATGGGACGAGTCATCGAGACACCGCTAGCAGCAGTTGATAGCACTTACCTGTAACCAATATAAAAACCTTTAACCTATTATAATTACCTATTAAGCCAAAATCAGGTTGACAGATTTTGGCTCGGCTTACCCTTTTGAATATAACTATAAACGAATTTGCATTATACGAAATTAGAATATCAATCAAACTTAATTTGTATGAGGTTTATTTTGAGAAAAGATAATTACGTAAATTCTTAGTATCTTTTACTAAGCATTCAATGTTAAATTGATTTTCTTATATTGGTTACAGAACGTACCTACATCCTTAGAAGACTTCTAATAAAATAAAATAATGGGGACTACCTATATTTTTATACCTGACCTAATACGATACTAGCTTAGTGAGTCCAAAACCGTAGAAAAATAATAAAAGCAAGAAACTTCATTTCGGTGCACATTGATAAAACATGTGTCAATCGATGTACTAAGTGAATACGATTAAACTGTATTCAGTAATAAAATGTCAAAAATAAAAATAATTAATAATGTTTTATTTTTCGCCGGTTTTGAACTCAAAAATCTCAAAAAGTATAATATATCACTTACGATTTATTTACGATATATTTACAGAAAGTATATCATATTATCAACTAACTTAGGATAATTGAAAATGCATTTTTAATTGTATTCAATTAGTCTAACATCTGATTACAACAATAACTAGATATTCTTTAATCTGAGTGATATTATGGAAAAGGATGAATTTGACGTTAATGCTTACTTCACCAAAAATGTTGATAACGGCATATTTTTGTCATAAACTGTAGTTGTATATTGATGTTGTCGCCGAAGATTTTGACGTCATTTTATATGCCTTGATTTATTTTTCGACGTAAACTTATTTTCGTTGCCAACATTTTTCTCACTTTTTTGATGATGATGGTTGAATCATCTTGAGTAATTATGAAACTTCATGATGTAGGTATAACCTAAATGTGTACTTTCAGTTGTATAAGATTGTTTCTCTATAGCAACTGAAATTAAAAAAAACATAACAGTTGTTATTAAAATTGTACTGGATAAACTTTAAGCTTAGATACAATGTGTTGATCTTTCACAAAACAGGGAATCTTAGTGTGGGACCAATTACTCTCAACTTTAAACTTGGCATGATTTTGTTTCAATTTATTAAACTTAGTATTAGTATTAGCTGCTATCAGCATTTATAGCAGATAATATTTACAATTTAAAGTCTTTTTAGGTATGTACGTTTTAAATAATATGTACCTATTAAGAAATGAAAAACATATCTGACAAATTTTTTATTTTTAAATGATAATAAGGAAACTAAAACTACACTGAAGTGAGCGTATAATCTTTAATGTTTTGCATTGTACAAATGGTTATTTAAATCGGACTGAAATTTAGAAATTTCTTTATTTGGGTTAAGGAAAATAAAATACAGCAATCGGCCTGTGGTCAAATTTTTTTTATTTAGCTTCAAGAAAACAAAATTACAGCAATGAGTGCGTTTAATATTTAATGTTTTGCATTATATAAATAAAGATCAAAATAAAGATGTACGAGGGCCTGGAACGAACTAGCCAATCAAAGGAGACTGAGACTTTTGGCATTTAAATATAAGATATCAGATTATCCTGCAATCTGGAAAAAGAGAAATCCAAAAATAAGCAATTGTAAATTTACCTTACAAAAAAACGATATCGTAAATGGAATTTATTTATTTATAAGAATTTATAAGTCCAATTATCAAATTGTTATTTAAATCGGTATGTGGTATAATTTTTTTTATTTAGCTTGAAGAAAATAAAATTACAGCAATGAGTGCATATAATCTTTAATGTTTTGCATTGTATTAATAAAGATCAAAATAAAGATGTACGAGGGCCTGGAACAAACTAGCCAATCAAAGGAGAACTGGGACTTTTGGCATTTAAGTATAAGATATCAGATTATTCTGCAATCTGGAAAAAGAGCAATCCAAAAATGAGTATTTGTTTTACCTTATATTTATTTCTAAGAATTTATAATGAATGAATGAAGAAGCAAAAAGTTAGTTATTATACGTATAATTTCATTTTATACTTATTAGTATCAGGGGTTATTTTGTGGAAATCCATTGTTATTAATAGTAGCAAAGTAGACTATAAGTAACTTAAATTCATTTTACTTAAGGGCATAGAAATAAATGCATAATTTTTAAGTGAAGATATTACATACATTATTTATAATTTTTTCAAAAAACTATTTTTTAGGGGAATTTCCAAGAAATTTGGGTGATTTTAGGGATTTTTGATTTAGCTTTAGGCTTAAATATTTTTGAGAATTGGTAACACTGAGGTCTATCTTCGTAGCGTGTTACATAATAATACTAGAGAGCAGGGCGTATAGTATAATTCCGTTCCATTCGTCTAGTCAGGAAATTTGCAGCTGCTTCCATTGATTGATTGACCTGGAAAGTAAAAACATACGTGAAATATTTGTCAATTACCCCCAAATGTAATTGAATGATACGTACCTTTTCTCCTGGGGATGTTCTCCAAATTGAACTGAACCAGAACAAAAAATGCTTTTTATTGATTCTCTGACAATATATTAGACTGAAAAAAAATCGTCCAATTAATATGACTTAAGGTATTGTATTATTATAATTTTTAATTAATTTATTCAAAATATTATCTTATTCAATTTTGGTTAAATTTTATACCTCGAATAGATAAACTATGAAAACAACAAATAAAAAAATAGAATGAAAATAAATGTAAAAACAAAAAATATATTTTGAATATAGTGCAACAAGGCAGAGGTTTCTCTACAAAAAAATAAAAAAGCTAATAAAAAAAACCAAACTGATAAGACCTTTACTTTTATGGTATTTGTCGATAGTTTTGTCCAAATAATCAATAGACCCCGGACGGTCATTTCGCGCTGGAACACCCTGTAGGTATAGAATCTTTGTATAGGTAATGGCAAAATTTATAAAACGTAGAGATGGTAATTGCAATAAGTAGTAATTATTGCATCTTCTTCTAAATATAATACCTTATATTTCCATCTATTGCTAAGTATTAATTCTGTAATACTGTAACAGCTTGTTGCAGCATAAGATTTGTCTTATTACTTTTTACCTGACTCTGGCGCTAGAAGGAGGGTTATGTTGTTCGAGCGTATGTATGTATACCAATTTTTTTTTGTAGTCCAAACGGGTTAATTGATTTCAGATTGAGAGGTGCCGTTAGATTCGTCTTAATTGTGAGAGCAACACTGGGTATAATCATAGTTGAAAAAATATTAAAATGGCTGATTTTTGCGTAATATTGTGTCTTAAAAATATTTTTCTTCAAAATCTATCGAGTGAGGTATCGTTGATTAGGCATTCAAAAATTATTTTTAGTTTCTTTATATTATCTTTAGTTTCTTTTCGCCAACAAGACCAACTTGTTGGCGAAGGCGTCGATAACACGGGCAATAAAGGTAATAAATAAGGTCCATGATATGATTGACATTTTTAATGACCACTGGAATAAGATTACAATAGTTATACTATATATTATTTGTTATTGTAATTAGTGTTAATATTAGTTTTAATTTCACAGGTGTTGGTTTATGTTAGATGTATTGTTAATTAGTGTTAAAATTAGTTTTAAATTTATTTGCCTAATGCATTGGGTTATGGCTTGTAATGTTAGGATGTAAAAAATGAAAATAAATAAATAAATTATTTTTCATTTGAAGTAACAGTTTAAAATATAGTTATAACGATTTAAAGTTCTTTAAATAACCATTCTCGCTGATTTATTAACTTCCTTAATGAAATGACAATATTGCGAATTTTTTCATTTAATAAAGAAGTCAATTAATCCTAGCTAAAAAGTGTAAATTAAAAAAAAATATTTAAAAAAACCAGACTGCGTAAGAAAGTAAAAGGAGAAAAATAAGCCCAGTAGCTTAGAATGTTGTTAAAAGTAATTCAGAACAACTAAACCATAGAAGAATTAACAGTCGGGACCCGTTTAAATTTTACTGGACTGCTTGGGAAAAACAAACAAAAGATTGATTGAATAAAATCTACTAAAATAAGAGCAAAAAGTGACGTCCCAGTTCGACGGCACGTTTTCGCAGTTATTAGTGCCATCTAGAGAAGATAAGACCTTTAAACTTTCCTGTTAGTGGCGCTACTGCTATAATATAAAAATTATGTACTTAAAGCAGAAAGGGTATTATACGGTATTGGTTATTCAATAATATTTCTTTTACTTTGCACCATCATAATATATTTCCAGTTTTTCTAACGTTCACATCAATATTCCCAAGTAGGTACACTGCGTGATCAAAAAATCCTGTTCTATATTATTGAAAATTCCTTAATATTTAGTTTTTCTTCATGACATTTATTAAATGACAGCCTGTGCATCGGACAAGCGTTGTAGGATAAAAAATTCGTCCCTGGAATCTGGACCTTCACTGGAGATTCATGGCCTGTGTTTCATGGCTTTGCCGACAAACACATAGTTTGGCACTGATGTTCAGATGGCGCTGAATGCCTTTTTGCTGAATGCTGAATTTCTGATTATTAATGCTCTCTAGCGGCGAGACTGTGAAACATGTTTAGTTCCTATATTGCGGCGCCACTATCACTGAATAGTTCAGAGCGGAACGTAAAGATGGCGCTGTGCAATTAAAAAAATATTCACTAGTACAGAAAGAAAGCATAAAATAATGTACCTTATTATATAAACAGAAATGATAAAAGGCGTCAGTAACAACACAATTTTATGTATGGCTGCCCTGGCCAAAGAGAATTCTGATCTAAAATTTCGAGTTAAGAATACTGTTCTTCAATGATTTGTAATATTTTTAATGCATTGTAGGTACAAATAATAATATTATGTAACTATCTTGTAATGGAATGAAAAAATACCTACTCTGGTATGCCTATTAATACTTTTTAAACCGGAATATTCAGACAATCACGTGTTTTAGTAATTTAAATCTGCTGCATTAGGGACGAGAACTTCGATCTTGAAATGTACAGTATAGTAAGGCCAACGATAGTATGACGTGAGTGAGTAGGTATGACAAATAACGTGCCCAAACTTGATAATAATATGTGTTTCCAAATACTAACGCTCTCTAACGGCGACACTGAATAATGTTTAGTTCCTATAATGGGGTGCCACTGTCACTGAAATAAATAATATTTACATAGTTCGCTGTGCAACGTAATGATGGCGCTGTGTAATAGGGATGTTGACTAATTTTAGGATTCAATTTTATTTTATAGATAGAACCTCAATATTCACGAAAAAAATATTATAAAAATAATAATCTTCAATTTAAAAACAAAAATTGATAAATAAAAATCATTATCAAATTTCTCACCAAAAACGTCACGTGACGTCACTAAACTATATTCAGTACTATCTGTCAACTAAGTTTGTTGAATTTCCATATAAAATTATTCCAATGGTGTCATATTCTTAAAATGGCGTTTGAGGTCACGTGACAGTGAGTACAATTTTTTACATTTTAAATTAATGATGTTTAATTTATTGTGATTGATTTCAATAAAAGAAGCATATTTTAGGCCTTTAAATGTTACCACTAATATTTTAGACATATAATAATTTATAATTAGTGTCAACATCCATATTGAAAATTACACTTAAGACATAAAAGACACTGAAGCATAAATTAATAAAACATAAATTATAAAAGGTTTCATGATATTGCTACTTATATACCTAGAGGTTTACAAATATTTCTAGTTAAAAATGGTAATTTGAAATAATTTTAATAATGCGTTCTGCAATTAAATAAGGGGAATACACAATATTATGGTAAGTAGTAAGAAAATAAAAATTACGAAGATATTCACTGGAAAGGTATGAAATTAGGACTTTTTCGTGGATAATTTATCGTTTCAGCACATCCCTACGAGGACTCTAAGTAAGAGAATTGATAAGATACTTTCAAGGATAAATTATATTATTCCTGCTCACTGTGCAGAGAACAATTACCTACAGCAGAAGCAGAAAGCAGCAGCAGAATGCAGAATGAAGAAGCAGCAGAATGTTTGGACATTAGGTTTTTCAGGTAAATCCAAACTCGTGTAGAAAATCTAAGTAATCTATCCAGATTAAATTTCATCGTAATATGCCGTTGACGTGAGCGTTGAATTGATAGCTCCATCAATTTTGATAGTGATGCGGTGATGGCTGTATTGCTTGTGGCACATATGCACTCCGATACTAAAATCTTTTTAATTGAAGATGATGTATTGGTTCTACCGTTTGAGCGAATACGATAATATAGTTAGTTTGATACTGGCATAACAGAATGAGGAATGACGATACTTAGTTGATGACTATACGAGAACATTAATCTTCTATATACCTACCTACATATAAATACTATATATATATATACCTATATATATACCTACATATAAAACACAAAAAAGTTTATACTGATGTCCTTTATAGACTTTGAAACCATCTAATCGATATGACCCAAAATATTTTCATTTGAAAGGGCCAAGGAATATTACGAGATATTACACCTCGTTTCAATGCAATAACGCGAAGTTGGCTTGAGACTACTAATACAATGCATTAGACACATTTTCGATTTTATTTTTCCATACATTTTTTTTGTGTGTTTTTTTGTGTTTTTTTTTTGTGTTTTTTGGCACACGCCTGGTATTCACTAGTAAGGAATAAAGGACTCAGTAACGGTATTAGGAGTCATTCATTATAATGAATAAGTACGGCAATCTTATAATTATAAGCTAATATGCATACTTTTAGTCGTATCCACCTGATTGTAAGTGGCTATCATCGTCCATGGATATAGGTGACATAAAGATATGACTGATGATTTGCCGGCCCAGAAAGAGAGAAGATAAAGAAAGAACTGGCTCTCAGGGCCCCAGCCGGAACACGACGTCTTTTGGTGGCTGTACAAGCAAGGATGTGGTAAATATCCAGGCGGACCTTTTGGAGAACTAATAATAGTAACTAATAGTAGTAATGGTTCGGTTTTAAGCCGCTGATACCGGATTCAGGAAAAAATAAGTTTGAGTTAAGTCTATGTATAAATGATAACAATCGCAGATCACATTCGCGTTGAATAGCTTCCATTAAATCTGCTACAGACTGTTTCAATATACATTTAAATGTACAAGAAATGTAAGAGACGAAAATCAATGGAGACGCATTACCATAATTGCAATCTATTAGCAAGGAGCTATTAGCAAATTAGCAATGACAACCAAACATTATTGTCGTAACATCAAGAGAGACAAAGGAACTATATTACTAATAGGCTGCCTATTCATCTGACAAAAGGGTTAGGCTAGAGACCGGCCTTTGATTAATGATATCAGTCATCACTTCTAGAGGAATAAACTGCTATCATTAAACTGCCGTGAATGAAATTTGATCAAACGACGTGAAAACAAAAATAATTTTGTACAATTGAACAGTATTTTTACAAATATTGCCCAAGTAAATCTTCAAACAGCGAATCTTATAATTTCTAACAATAATTCTTGACAAAAATTAACCGACTTCAAAATTAGTGAAGACTTAAAAATTACTCGTCAGATCTCGCTCAAAAAGTGGGACTGCATGACAAGTAACAGCTTTCGACTAAAAAAGAATCATCAAAATCGGTTCACCCAGTCGAAAGTTCCGAGGTGACAAAACAAAAAAATATAGTCGAATTGAATACCTCCTCCTTTTTTGAAGTCGGTTAAACATACGTAACTTTCCAACTGGTGAGTTTTACAAATGGTCAGGTGGTGGAGAAAAGTGGTGGTTGCAAAGAGGACTAGGTCACCCTCTTCAAGTCATAGGGATTATTAGGCCCCTCGGCCGGGGACACCGACGCGAGCAATCTAAAGCAAATAAATTTATTAGGTATATTCGTAAAAAAGTCGTCCCATTACGTTTTGTTTCACTGAAGCAAGTGATTTACCTAGTAGCATACGGTAAACCGACTTTAAATCTGAACTATTTTAGACCGAACTAAAATTTTATTAGCAGGTAATCACACCGTGTAAACTTTAATCATAATCACAGGATGGCGATACTAATTTGGTACGGGCAGTGCCAAAGTCATTTGGCTCCTATTTGAACGTGCGAGTTTTTGCAATTCCGCTAATACCTGCTTCGTTGCTACATTAGTGTCTTATCTTGTATATTGCCTGTTCTAATATTGTTGCTATCACAATATTGTCATTGAGTATTGAGGCTTGGAAAGGCTAATGAAGTCTGTTCTTGGGCTTCTGATGATTAGTTTCTGTCTTACCTTCGTTAAAATTATCTCACGCCAATTTTATTTTAATGTTATTTATAAATAAGTATGTAATACAAACGAGAGTTTCTTGTGGATTTTTCAAAACACAATCAGTGTTGACACTTTGGAATTTACCAAAGCAGTGTGGCCATAATGCCAAGAACAACAAGTTTCCTCCCGCGGCTTTGGCTCTGAAAGAGTGGTATCACAATACGAAATCACAAATATAGAAATGTCGTCATTATCTCAGGGAAATATACAACCGCCATAAAACCTTCCCTATTTTCTTGTCCCTGGACATGACCTATTGACTCACATGTCTAGATGAAAAGAGACACATCCAAACATGTTCACAAACTTTTAAATTTAAAATATAAAGCTGGTCATACATGATTAAGTTTACTTGTCAAGTTTGTAACGGACTTGATGCGGCATCTAGTTTGTATGAGATAGCTATATAGCTTGATAGCCGTGCATAAGTGTATCAGGGATACCTATATGAATAAAATATTTTGACTTTGACTTTGACTTTGACCGTCAAGTTTACTGGATGCAGCATCAATTCCGCTGCAAACTTGAAAAGTAAACTTGATCATGTATGGCCTGCTTGATTTGAATTAAAATGTTCTACACCATTTTCAGCCACATTTGGTACATCTAAACCACAGATTACTCAACACTATTTTTCATTGAAGTGAAGAAACTCATTTATAGTATCTCCCGCAAAATCGTCTTTATAACATGAATCAAAAAGACTCATTTTTTAAAAAGGTACTTGAAATGACATAATTAAGTTTAAAATAAAAAGTAAATTCAACTTTATATTCAACGTGCGAAGGTTTCTTTCTGCGACATTTATTCGTGTACTTTGGTAAAACATACTTTATTTAAAAAGTTCTAAAAGCTTTTTATTTATTCTGTTTACCAGAATTCATTTGAAAGTTGCAATTTTAAACTTGCATTAGGTACTCTTGAAAGAGAGTTGACATTTCTCCGATATTACCGACTCTATTACTGAATCATAAATTTGACAAACTGGAAAGTAAATTGATTATTATTATTATGATATCTCAGATTATGGTTTAATGTAAAATTTAAAGTTATTTTATTTGTACATTCACGAGCTTTCCGCTGGTTTCTTTAGGGCCTTTACACACTGGCGGTTTGCGAGAATTTTGAAAGCGGAACAGGCGCGCAGCGAACACGCCGCGTGTGCGCAGCGAAGACTTTGCGTAAAGAGATCGAGCTACGATTTGGTTTGGCATTTGTGTGAAATGTTCCAACGGTCCAATATTTACTTTTGAAATCATTTCATAATCATCATGTAACTTTTCATATTGAAAAAACTAACATATGAGCTTACAATCCACCTGATGGTATGTAGCTATCGTCACCCATGGATTGATGCATTTTCGGCCATGAAAGAGAGAAGAAAAAGAAAGGAAGAACTGGCTCTCAAGCCTCCAGCCAAAACACGACGAATCATTTGACAGCTGACTCAAACAAGAGGGTCCTGTGATAGTTATCTAGACTATTAAAATCAATATAACCAATACAATCCCTCCGAGGGGCCCCTACCACATGAGTACCCTACGGCGTAGATTGGGGTTAGTATTTTAAGCCACCCCAATACGGCTAAAATGAAATGTTTTAAATACTCCACTTCCATTTTAGTTGGCAACGCGTGAAGATGATGAGTAATTCTTTCGGTGTTACATAATCATGACAGTGATCACTTGAATCCATTTGTCAGCATTTTCTAAATAAAAACATTCGCTCAAAGCAACGTAAGCAGATTTAAAAGATAGTGTTATTATAAAAAATTTAAAAAGTTTTATATTAGTGTTCGGCTAGTGATAAAAATTGACAATAATATTTATTGTCAATATGAAAAAAATATTTGAATCGGTTTGAGATGCCAAAATCGTGTTATTGACCCGAGATCAGTTGATTAATATCTGCTTTAAAAAATGTATGTTAATATTAACATAGGAGCAATTCTACATTATTATGTCTCCAGACTCGCCAGCCATACAATTGTTTTGATATTCGCGCTTTGCGGACTGCAAATAAAAATATATTTAGGACACACTACAGAAATTGTTCAAAGGACACGGAACCCAATTCTTGAGTTATAGAGACCTGGACTTCTCTATAATCTTAAATCTTTACGAAAAATGTCGACAAAATATCTAGTCTCTATTCTGGACGTAGATATTTTCGCGAACGTGATATTCTGAGGATAAGATTTAGGCTTCTATAGACATTGGGTTTTGTGGTAATTAGGTATTAGGTAAGTAAAGAAAATAAATATGATGTTGTTTTGATGGAGTCTTACCTTATTCAACTGTCTGCACTAATCATAATCATTTTTCAATTCCTCATTATTTTCCACGTAAATCTATAAACGATTTTTTACAGTAGTCGATTAAAATAAAAATATTAAAGTTTGCAATTGTAATTATTTAACAGACTACAAAATTAACCAATTAACAAAATTATTGGGATACTTTTATTTATGTTAACGGTTTATTAAAATATCATATTTAATGTGCAATTCAACATAAAAATACAAAATATGGTATTCACGTCACATTATTGCAGATATTTTATCTTTATTTTATTTTGGTTTCAAATTACTACTAATTTAATATCCTATTCAACCACTGTAGGGCAATAAAGTAAGTACTATTACGCAGAGCTGCCTTCATACTCGCAATGGCGGTTATTCACGAGTGGCAATCGCAAGCAATGAATCGGAAAATATGGGTGAAACGGATCCATGTAAGAATTTATAGGCATAGACGTTAGACAGTACAAAAATTGGCATCGTCGCTTGGCAAGAGGCTTAATGGAAGCGGAGAAAAGGTGGTGCCATTTAGTTTTGTTTTTAGACTAGTCGACACGAAAGCTGCGACACAGTGTGATGAATGCACGATTGATTGAGAAATCAATTTGAAAGCGCTCAGAACGTTTTCGAATTAAAATAAATTGCTACTGAAAAAAAAACTGAAATAAAGCCGTGTGTAAAATGTGAATGTAATTATAACTAGCAATTGAAAATAAATAATAGTAATCAATGTTAACATTTTAACGGCCAATTAAACAAATTTTTAATTTTTACCGTCTAGTGTCGCATATTATTCAGATTCTAGTTTAATTAGTGATTAATATATTACATATAGTAATTATTATAATAAAACCGATATAAATATTTGTGAATATAAATTATAATTAATTACAATGTCATTTGTGTATTAATTAGTTATTTTCGTAACTAAGTGAAATGCGGTTAAGTCAGCCATATATTTAAAGCTTTGGAGGGAATAAAAAGGATTTAATTCTGGAGAGTAATGACATACAAAAATCAATATTTCATGCCAGTAATCGAACCCATTAATATAGAAAAAAACTCACTTGGTAAAACACACCATTCGACAGTGTTGCTAACAAGAATCAAATTCTAGAAAGTAATTACATACGGCAAACTTAAGTTAAGTAAAGAGCACATATTTTGTAACAAAAATTTTAATAAACCGTTTAAAATGCAGCAGGTTCTTAAATTCAATATTTTCCTTAAGTTTGCCCAGAAATATTAATTTTTCAAAAATCTAATGATGCAGATTTAGTTTTCATCAAAATCGACCCTGAGACTCCTTCAACCATTTTTCGCTATTCCTCATAGTTTCCAATTTGGCTACACACGCACACTTGAGAAATTCACTTATATAAAGTACTAGCTGTTACCCGCGACTTCGTACGCCGAAAATAAAGATCCCTTCATTATAAAACATGTTTTTCATAAATTAACAGCAAACTTGTCCATACTATGAAGAGAGGAGACCCGTGTCTTGTAAAAGTCCACTATGGGTTGAAGCTAAAACACCTATACTTAGTACATATATCGTATTATGTAAATGAGTAAAATATTAAACAAATCTTTAGTGTTGATAATGAAATGATAACTATGATCTGATATTGTAGCGTGATTGGTAGTCAGCAAGATATTAAACTCTTCACCAAAATTACAGCAAAAGTGACATGTTCTTAGAACTCATTAATTACCCATCGGGAGAAGCATTCATAGCCCGGGCGCAGCGGCTTGTGGCGGTTCTAATAGTAATCGATGAAGTTAAATAATAGCGAGTGCGGTCGGTAGTGTACCTATTAGGTGACCGCTAGTGGCAAAAAATTCTTGAGCTCTCCGAGCTTCGGAGGGCACGTAAGGCTGTCGGTCCCGGTTGTTGTCGTAAGGTAACAGTCGTTATGACATATTGAAGGTCCTCGCCCGGCGTAATGACTTCCGACACTTGGGTTGATTTCTAATCCCTCCATCAATCCACACTGGAGCGAAGTGGTGGAGTATGCTGTAGGCGTCCTCAAGAGTGAGTGTTCAGTAGTGAGCCATTAATGACCCACCCATAGAAAAGGTCCCAAAATAATTGAACTTTTTAGAATTTAGAGGTTTAAGTCAGGGCCTGAGAGGTTTTGAATTTTAAATTTACATTGTAATTTTACAGAATACACAAAAAAAAATATCTTTCTTTTCTTTTTGGGCAGCAGCAAATCAGTGATTCCTTTAGTGTTGCTAATGTACATTGGCGATAGTGACCACTTACCATGAGGTGACTCATCTGTTCGTTTTACAACTTCTTACTCCAAACATACTCTAAGCTTACAACCTCTAGTTTTAGCCCTTAGGGAATGTATTACCAAACAATTATGTTACAGTTATTTTTGTTTTATGTAAGATTACATACTAACTACCAACTTTCACAGTTTTACCTTAAAAAACCGGGAAAATGCGTGTCAGGCCACGTGCAATATTGGGTTCCAAATTAGTAAGTTTATTGACTATTACTCATTAACTACGATACGTATGTTAACATAACCTTGATAGTTTTCCTTATAAATCCATCGTATAACCTATTTTTGAGAATGTTTTCACTTGTCCAACTCCAAGCGTTTAGCCGTTAGGGGGGACACTTGACTTGACTTGGGTACCCAAAATTAGCACTTTCAAGCCAAATATTTCGCAAACGGAACTCTACATCCAAAAATGGTCTCAAAAGAATAATATTTTTGAAAAAACTTTTCAACGATACCCCACACTATAGGAATGAATAAAAAAATAATGCTCACGTTACCTGTAGTGGAGGTACCACGAAAAAAAAAGTTTTTTCAGTAGTTTATTCTACGATTTTGGAGTTTTAATAAATATGTATATCCATGCCAAATTATAGCTTTCTAGCACTAAGGTTCTCGGCGCTTTGCTTTGGACAGACGGACAGACTGACGGATGGACATGACAAAGCTATTAGGGTTCCGATTTTACTTCAGAACCCTAAAAATGACGGAGTTTCATATAAACATTCCCTGAATTAACCCTTTAAAGATTGATTTTTCAAATTATGTTAAAGTTAGTTTTTGTTTATAACAGTCGAACTGAGAACCTGCTACTTTTTTGAAGTTGGTTAAAAAACCGACTAATAGCGTATCAGGTCACTGGTAATATAGGATTTCGAAGTTCTAAGTTTATAGAACTCAATAACTACGTATGCTAATAATAATATAGCCATGATAGTTTTCCTTTTGATGCTATTGCCATGAATTTTTTTACGTGTCTAACACTTACGAATATTTCGCAATAAAAACTAAAAACATATTTTTAAAAATGTTATTCTACCAGAAGTTTAAATACACATGTATATCCTTGCTAAATTACAGCTTTCTAGCACTAAGGGCCTCTGCGCTATGCTACGGACGGGCGGATGGACGGACGGACGGACGGGCATGATGAAACTATGAGAATTCGGTTTTGACTTCGGAACCCTAAAAAGGGTCATAAAAATCGCTTCATAAAATATAACGAATCTATCAACTACATATAAAAAAATTTGACCTTATCCCTCAGGAACAGGTCTGTTTTCCGGGATAAAAAGTATCCTATGTCCTTTCCCGAGCTCAATTCTATATCTGTACTAAATTTCATCGAAATCGATTTAGTGGCTTGAAAGAGTTATCCCTCAGGAACAGGTCTATTTTCCGGGATAAAAAGTATCCTATGTCCTTTCCCGAGTTCAATTCTATATCTGTACTAAATTTTATCAAAATTGGTTTAGTGACTTAAAAGAGTTATCCCTCAGGAACAGGTCTATTTTCCGGGATAAAAAGTATCCTATGTCCGTTCTCGAGCTCAATTCTATATCTGTACCAAATTTCATCAAAATCGGTTTAGTGGCTTGAAAGAGTTATCCCTCAGGAACAGGTCTATTTTCCGGGATAAAAAGTATCCTATGTCCATTCCCGAGCTCAATTCTATATCTGTACCAAATTTCATCAAAATCGGTTTAGTGGCTTGAAAGAGTTATCCCTCAGGAACAGGTCTATTTTCCGGGATAAAAAGTATCCTATGTCCATTCCCGAGCTCAATTCTATATCTGTACCAAATTTCATCAAAATCGGTTTAGTGGCTTGAAAGAGTTATCCCTCAGGAACAGGTCTATTTTCCGGGATAAAAAGTATCCTATGTCCATTCCCGAGCTCAATTCTATATCTGTACTAGGGCTTGTAATATCGGAAGGTTTTCAATTCCGATATTGATTTTCGATATTAGATCCCAATATCGGAATTCCGATATTGATATCGGAATTGTAAATATACTTTATAAATTGCAAATGTTAGTAAAAGTTGGATTGGGTACAATAAAAACATATTTTAAACACAATTCTTCTATTTAGTACAAAACTTAGTAAGTTTATGAACCCAACTGAATACTAAATGAAGCTATATTTTGTCTGTTTTGCGAATAAGCAAGTTTTAAAAATAAAGTGTGAGAAACAGATAGAACTATTATAGCTATTGTATTGCTTTCTTTGTGCAATAAGCAGAGCAGGCTCGTAACAGGAATTTGCTTAAATATTAAAGAGTTCTACCGCGTGCTTCACAGGTAGCTAAAATATAATTACTTGCACAATTTTGTGGCCTAGTCGACCATACCTCGTGGCATGTATTATAGGTCTTTACCTATGAAATTGGAGATTTGTATGAAATTTTTAAAATATAAAAATATTCGTATTTTCTTATTTTAGCTAATCAAAATACTGGCCCAAATTATCTTTACAATTTTGCCATTTTGATGGCAGTTTGTTTATCCCTTTACTGTATATGTCCAGGGACTGGAAGCGATGAAGTTTTGTACGTCTCTCGGGTGTTGAACTTAAATAATTATCAAAATTTTGAAAAAAGCAGAAATCTGTTAGGGCAAGGTCCAGTGACTACAGTGGGTAAAGGAGAGCTGTAACTCTTGTAGCTTTGCAATGGTTTGTCGTAAAGTGTGAGCTCGCGCGTTGTCGTGGAGAAGCAATGGCGAAGAGCGATTAACCAGTCTTGGTTGTTGAATTGCGAGCTTCTCCATCAATGTTTGCAATTCTTGACAACAGACATCTGACGTCAATGTTGTGCCATTCAATAAGAAACTGTGATGTACAAGTCCGGCACTGGTCCACTGGACAATCATCATCATCTTCCTATGGGTAATCTTTTTTAGCGCACTGAATAATTGCTGTACCCAGGTCCACCCACTGAAATGAATGCTTACGGTTGTCGTACAAGATCCACTTTTCATCGCAGGTAACAATTCGATTTAGAATTCCCTCGTTTCTATGTCGATTCAGTAGTGCTACGCATGTTTCGACGCGCAAGTCTCGCTGTTGTTCGCTTAGTTCGTGTAGCACCCACTTATCTACTTTTTTATCTTTCCGATTTGACGCAAGTCTTTCAATGTTGTTTTAACACTAATTACAAAGCCCGCAGCAAGCTCAAGCGTAGATTGAGTTAGATCCGCTTCCAAAATCGCCTTCAATTCGTTGTGGTAGACAATGGTTATCGGCCGACCGCGAGTCTCGTTTTTCAACTGAAAACTTCCAGATTTAAAAAGATTGAACCAATAATGGAATAATGTTTTGCAGGCAGTATTTGGCCCGTAAAAGTTTTTAACGTTTCATGTTGTTTGCGCAGTGGTATTTCCACGTAGGAAATTTTATATTCGAAAATTGTACAAATTTTCAGTTTATCAATGGTGCCAAATTCTACCACAATTTAACAAAACCAAAACACTATTTAAACAAATGACTGAATTTGAAATTAAAATAACACGGCTTTCGAATAAAATTTATTTCAATTTCGAATTGTACGCCACTACACAGATAATTAAATCTAAAAATACTGGTTATAAAGTCTCCAATTACATAGGTAAAGGCCTGATATTAAAATCTATTTTTTTGAACTCAAATACAAAAAAATACTGATTCCGATATTACGATATCGGACCATTCAGTATCGGAATTGTAATATCGGATCAAACGATCCGAGATTCCGATATTACGAGATTCCGAGATTCCGATATTCAAGCCCTAATCTGTACCAAATTTCATCAAAATTGGTTTAGTGGCTTGAAAGAGTTATCCCTCAGGAACAGGTCTATTTTCTGGGATAAAAAGTATCCTATGTCCATTCCCGAGCTCAATTCTATATCTGTACCAAATTTCATAAAATTGGTTTAGTGGCTTGAAAGAGTTATCCCTCAGGAACAGGTCTATTTTCTGGGATAAAAAGTATCCTATGTCCTTTCCTGAGCTCAATTCTATATCTGTACTAAATTTCATCGAAATCGGTTTAGTGGCTTAAAAGAGTTATCCCTCAGGAACAGGTCTATTTTCCGGGATAAAAAGTATCCTATGTCCGTTCTCGAGCTCAATTCTATATCTGTACCAAATTTCATCAAAATCGGTTTAGTGGCTTGAAAGAGTTATCCCTCAGGAAAAGGTCTATTTTCCGGGATAAAAAGTATCCTATGTCCATTCCCGAGCTCAATTCTATATCTGTACCAAATTTCATCAAAATCGGTTTAGTGGCTTGAAAGAGTTATCCCTCAGGAACAGGTCTATTTTCTGGGATAAAAAGTATCCTATGTCCATTCCCGAGCTCAATTCTATATCTGTACCAAATTTCATCAAAATCGGTTCAGTGGTTTTGGCGTGGAATAGTTATCCCTCAGGAACACGTCTATTTTCCGGGATAAAAAGTATCCTATGTTCATTCCCGAGCTCAATTCTATATCTGTACCAAATTTCATCAAAATCGGTTCAGTTTTTTAGGCGTTATTAAGTAGCAGACAGAGTTACTTTCGCATTTATAATATTAGTATAGATTATGAAAATTTTTATATAATATATAACTTTATAGTTATGAAAAAAGTTAACTTTAACACATTTTTTTTTGGAAAATCATCCCTTAAAGGGTTAATTAAGGGGTGTAAGTTAGTATGAAAACTTCGTATGTTTTGAAATTAAAAGGGTGAAAATTTATATTTTATCTTATAGTAAGACACAAAAACTTTCCTGAAATTCATCCCCTAAGGGGTAAAACTAAGTGGTGGTAAATGTTGAAGAAACTTCATCATTTTTGAACTCAGAAATGTGATAATTAATATGACATAATATAATTACAATAAAAAATAATTGTATTACGTTTTTTTGAAAATTCATGCCTTAAGCTTACAACGTTTGTACGCAACTTCGTTATTTTCGAACTGAGAAATGTGAAAATTAATATGTAAAAGCAAGTGATAATTAACTTGTAATACGCACATAATATTTGAAAATTAGAGGTGCGTGCCAGGATTTGAACCCGGGCCCCCACGTTCGGGAGACCAACGTTCTAACCACTAGGCTATCACTGCTATGTAAAAGTATCACTAAATTCATTGACTGATTCACTGATTTACTGTTAATTTGGGATCTTAATACATAATACTGAATTGTTTCTTTTATTTTTCGATTTCAGTTTTTTTTCGTTAATTAAATTTTTTACTAAAAAGTAATTATATTATTAAATAATTGCTTTTGAGAAACCGTCATCATTAATAGCTAGTTGTGTCGTGTAGTGATAGGTATAGTATGCTCCGATGATTCCTATTGCTAAGGCCTGGGCTATTCACATACCGCAAGAAATAAATGTGATAATTTAAACTTACCCTCCACCAGCGGCTAAGATCATCTGCATCGTGTCAGCTTTCAATTCCTCCGCTCCCAGCAGAAGCGACCACGAGACTCACATACCACTTATCATTTTAGTTTTAATGCTTACTACAATTGATCGAAACATGCACGCCCTAATTCACTGGATGTGTTAATTCTTCATAGTCGTTGACAAGCCTTGTAGACACATTAGTTTCAATTATTTTGATTTAAGTCACTTTCCTACGTTGAAATTTAGTGAATCTTAAGATAATATGGAGTTATGGTTTTATTATATTAAGCATTGTCAAAGATTTTAATTTTTTTAGCCACATTCACACGGACTAAAAAGAACTTATTTTACAACACCATTTATGTATTAAAATTTTCTGCCTAGGTTAGGTAGACAACCCTAATCTTTATGAAAGTACTGTTAATTGTTATCACAACGCGGCCTATAAATATATTCAGCGACTTTTTTTTGCATTATGAAGATGTTCATATCCGTACAAGTCGTCCAGTGATCTAAAGCAGCAAGATGTATGCAGCACTTAACTGCAGTCACCACGCCATGCATGCACCAGTGAAAGTCTGTGTTATGAGATTGATTTACTACTCTTCTGAGTTCCATGTTAGTCTTAAAATCATTCAAAAACGCTCAGAAGACTAATGACTGGTATCTAACAATATCGACCAAGTATAACATACGAGTATATACCGTTGATGTTTGTAGCATGTTATTAAGTTATAAGCATAGTATGCACAGATACATTAACAGAATCCAATTATTACTCAGTCCATTGGATTACGTCCGTCAAATGCAATGAGGGGCAAGCAATGAAGCAATTTGATATAGTTGCCATTATAAAGGGACATAATCTCAGATTAATTAGTGTAACATGTTCGGACATCAGAGAGATTAAATTCACAGGGTTATAATTATCCCAAAGCGCATTCTGCAATATTTATTGCATTCATTATTATCACTAGTTGCTACAATTTTGGTCGCGTTAACTTCAAAATTGGGTGCAGATAATTTCAACTTTCTCTGTATGTGTGATATAATAAAAATACAGGGTAAACATTTTAAGGCAGAAGTAAACCCATGAAACATGTTTAAAACGTATGTGGGTTGTCCCGACTTAAATAAAATGGCAATAAAAAGAGAAAAATATAATCTATTTGTGTTTAAATATGCGTCACCTACCGATATGTGCGAAGTCTTCCCCGGACAAATTAATGTTTATCCGTTCTAAGGGGCTAATTTTTCATCTGCAGAATAAATCTGTAAACCATCATATTATAATCTATGATGTAGGTAAAGGTTTGCTTTCATAATATTACCAACAACAAATTGAATAAAATTTTCCGGATGTATTTCTACGGATTCTGAAATTGTAATAATGTGCAGATTATTTTTATTTCAATTTTTCAATTGTAATTGTAATATCATTAGTAGGACTATGTACTGATTTCACGAATAATTACCTCATTTAATCTGCAAGGAGGAGTTGTTTGTCTTCTAAGCTCGGATCTTAAATTAATTATTATATAAAATTACTTTATTTGTAGAATGTCTTTCATCATCTTTGAAAAGGCTTTCGTTTTACTCGAGGGTTTGATAAAATGTAACATGTCGTGTAATTATGCTGATCAAATAATAAAAAGTAATTCAACGCCGCGCCTACATTAGTTTAAACTAAAAGATGTCAGTATGTACCTCATAGCTTGAGAAACAGATTTCCGAGTAAATTTTCAATAAAATTTCAGATATTTGTTTTCAAGTATATGAAACTAAAATTAAATGTGCTGCTCTGAGAACAGTTTCAAAAAGTTGGACGCAAAATCTGTCCAAGTTTCCCTAACGAATGCTCCATTTCACGTTTAGAAACTTATCATTTTATATTCTAAATCGTTTACAATTGTGTTGGATAAACGTTGTTAGATTATACCAAAGATTCAAAAGTTTGGCCAACTCTCACAGATCAGTAATGTCATAATATGAAAAAAAAACACTGCAGTTCAAAATCATCTTTACGGAGAATGCGTAAGATTCTAATTTGAGTAATGTGGGTAAATTAGGTCGACTCATATTAAATCGAGACAAACTGAGTGACGAGACTGGATGGCGCCGAATCAAAGCTCTTCATTCAAAGTTGCTTTTATATTGTGACTCTAAAGACTGACGAACAAGCACAAGGAGAAAGGAGTAACCGAGTCTATAGCTTAAACTTAAGCTAGTCGTACAATTGGTTGTAAGAACGACCGTGAAAACCTAATCTTAGAGAACCGCTTTGAATCCGTTAACAATGTTGTGATCTGAGCTATGCTTTGAACACGAAAAACATTTATCGATCGAATAAAAGTCTGTGCAACCGATAAGGGGTCATCACATTGCATGGTTTCTTCTAAAATGATATTTCTCTTTTCTTCCATAGTGTTGGTTCTAGTAAGAATTTCATTTTTACCTCTTTTTGATAAAACATCCCGTTGTCCGAGATAAAAATCATCATTACCCGGGAAATATAAGACCTAGATAATGCATTGCTATAAAGACTGAAAGTTAAAGGTAATTTGACGGACATTGAGCTTCCTGCAGTATTTGTTTATAAATATAGTTTTACCTATGAAAGTGATTGTTGTCGAAACAAATTAACTTCAGTGTATGAATCATTTTATTCTAGTTAGTTTAGATAATATTATAGATTTACATATAATGCACTAACGTTTATAAATTTTATCGAAGAAACACTCTATAATACTTAAATTACTCAAACTCATTCCATAATAAGCATGTTCAACTTTGTTACACATCACGTTATATCTTACTGTATGATTATGAGAAGGACTTTTACACATTTATTTTTATACTTTAAGCTGCCTGACTTTAGAATAATATCATTCTAGTGAGTCGGTAAATGTAAAGTAGAAGCAGTATTAGGGTATTTTTAGTTCTGTTTGTACTACATGGCGACGCAAAGTGAGTTTGGATTTTACAATGAAAACGACTCATTTGACGCGACTCACAGTTCAAAAAATAGATTTGTTTGGCCTCACTATTATCTATCTTTTGAGCCGATAATAAAGCAAGTTCACCAAACTTCGTCTTTTCCTCTAGAGTCAATTTGAATGCTTTTTTCCAAAAACTCAAAAGAAAGTTCTTCATTTTATTTATATACTAGGAAAAATAGTAAAAAAATAAAATATAGCCTATGTCTCCCGGGGATAGTGTAGCTTCCCAACAGTGAAAGAATTTTTCAAATCGGTTCGGTAGTTTCAGAGCCTATTCAATGCAAACAAACAATCAAATCTTTCCTCTTTATAATATTAGTATAGATAATACGAGTATACTAGCTGTGCCTCGCGGTTTCACCCGCGTTAATTTGTGGAAAAGAATAACTACTAAAATGTATAATGTTATATAGTCTTCGTCGATAAATGGACAATTCGACTATTCAATATTTAATTTTTCAATTCGAAGCAGTATTAGCGTGTTCAACCAAACAAACTCTTCAGCTTTATAATATTAGTATAGATTTATTTACAAATTAATGTCACCTCTTAAAAAACGAACAAATGGCAAACTTAAAGCCTAATGGCCACCGGTCAACCCTGGGTGGAATAAAGGGGACTGTCCTCCTTTCATTGACACCACACTTAGCAGCCTTAATGCCATTTATATCCAGTTCCTAAAATAGGTACTCAGCCGAGGCTGAATAAGAGGAAGAAGATGCCTTGATAATTTTACAGTCGATACAGGTCCGCAAGTTGTTTGCGACACCACTACCACCGTCTTCTTTTGTTACCGTAGAGTTTATTATACAGGAAACGTTAGTTGATGTTGTCTGCACTGAAGGACGATACTCAAGTAGTTTCAGCAGTGAGATATTTACATCTCATCTTATACACAATAATGTCGTTCTTGTCTGTGATACAGTCTCAAATATCCTCGACATTATAGAGATACAAAGACTATTGTTGTCTTTATGAGCTAACATACCTGAAAGGAATGCGATGTCCCCACATATTATTATATTAAAATTGGCACGTGGGACGTATACGGTGCTTAATTATTTTAGTCGTCTAAATCTAAGCTTAATAATATTATAACGAGGAAAGGTTTTGATATTTTGTTTCTTTGTTTTGTAAGCCTCTTAATATTAAAATAATATATTTTACGTTCATATGTTTTTGGTTAAATTATTTTGTTTGAGGCTTTTTTGTTTGAGGTAATACATTAATGTAGATAATTGTGTGAAAGCGAAGGGTCTCACTTGTTGCAGAAAGGCCGAGCTGTAAGCCTCTTAATATTAAATAAATATATTTTACGTTTATATTTTACGTACGTATAATTCTTTATTGATATTCGAATGGTTTGTATTTATTTTCTATTGTTTAACTGTATAATTTATACCTATGATAGTCACCATTGTTCATTATATTATGCATTAATATTAAGTTCAGGTATGTAATATATTCAAGTATTATTACCAGCAAAGAATCGATGCCGCGAACACGAAGTGTGTCCCAATGCATTGATGCCAATGGGGTTCAATTTTCAATGGATTCGTTCGATTTTGAAACGAGAACGGGGGCTCAATTTTGACAATAGAACCTCCCGGCGTGACACATATTTTGTTTTCGATGTTTGTTCTGGTACTTTACTACATAGTACTTCAGTGACGTAATATAGACATTGTAATTACTTTAGATAGTGTATTAACACCAATACGTATGTATAAGTATTCGGTGTTTAAGCTCCTGGCCGATTATTATGTGAAAGAAAGTGGTCATACATTGTCAAGTAAGAAAAAATAGCACAGTGTTGTATCATTTAAATATTTAAACAATATAAAATAGTAAATTATAATGAGAATCATACCTGATCCCTGAGCTTATGTTTAGTTTGTAATGGGTAATCACAAAAACTACCGACCATTTTAAAAATTCTTTCACCGATATAAAGCTAAATTCTTGTTGAGTAAAGAAGGCTATGGCTATAATTTATTTAAAAAAAATAGGGACATATACGTACACGGATGCAAGCGAGGGTGATTACCAGTTCGTTTAATTTAAGTTAGGTACAAATTACATCATAGTTAGCAGGTCTTGTTTCACGACTTGGACGTGTTCGAGCGAGAGTTAAATGACTGGTTTGTCAGGAGATGGAGTGGTGACCGCTAGTGGCTAAGCGCTTCCGAACTTCGAGAGTAGTTTATACATACCTATACAATGTAACCGATCTTGATAGTTTATAGCAAATTGACATCTTAGGACGACATAATGACTTCTGAAACGGCTGGCAATTACTCGTAAGTCGACCATGAGTATGCGTTGGAGTATAGGATAGCTTAACATAAGAGTATAGGGTAGGATAACAGGTTAAATTTGCGTGAGTGAACAATCAATCATACCCTATTTTCGTACCTTTAGGGTAGGAATAAGATTTTCAGAAAAAATAGGACCAACTTCAAGAAAAATTAACTTTACGAAAAATTACCTACGGGAGCAAATTCTTTGAAGTGTTACAAATACACTATATTTTTTTTATTTTTTTATTAATAATTAATACCTTAAAAATATTTAGTGTGACGTACTCGGTTTTGACGCCACGCGTGCAAACTAAAAATGCCGCGTGGAGGCCCATTTTCAGCGTTAAATTAAAGTTATAAATAATGGAGATAGAGTTACGAAAGCTGAGTTATTTTTTGGAAATTTCCTCTTCTTTAAGAATATTATTTTAAAGTTTCTTAAATATTAATAGCTTCGGAGTAATTAACAAAAAACAAAATACCTTTTTTTCAACTTTATTTTGTTAATAACTTTTGCAATTTTTTAAGTGCTGATAAACGCTTCCGAAACATTTTTCTAGACATCATTCCGAACACAATGAGCTATTGCACGTATTTTAAGAGTAGTATGTCTATTTGTCACCATTTTGAACTTATTGCTTAGACTATACCTACATTTTCTCGAAGCGTTTCGTCATTTTTTTTAAACCCTCAAAACTTGGGTTTGAATTGTACCGGATAAATATTATAAAATTCGCGGAATATAATGTCAATAGTGGAATTATTAAAAATATAAAGTTTCAATTGCCTAGATCTTATACTTTAGATTTATATTTTACATAGAGGGCTTGTAGAGTTAGGGCGTGTAGAGTTAGAAGGTTGGCTTTACATGAGATTTGATAACTTTTTGATGTAGAGCTATATTATGGTCTCTTGTTGGCATCATTTGACATGAAAATGTATTTGTGGTTAACCCACTTGGTTTGGTAAACATTAAATAATTATATTGTAATTATAATTCCTGATTTAAATAGGCAAAAAATAGTCCGATAATCGTAACAATCATTTTTCGCTAACCCAAACTCTTAATTATTGAAAATTAATTACAATAACAATTTAAAAACAATAATGTATTATTATCGTCATGAATGCTACAAAATATTTACTGTACTTGATTTAAAAGTCAACTGAAAATAATTGATGGTTACAGTTAATTTGTTACGCCGTACAACAATTTTACAGTCAACTCAACTTCACCATTAGCACTTTTGTCTCCCTAACTTTGCGCTCCTTTTATTAATGTTTAATGAATATTCACATAAAATAATGTCCTAGAAATAAAATTGTAGGATCACGCTTTCTAAGAACTTTCAAATAGGTCACAGTGAAGTCAGAAAACTTGCGCTTGCAAATTTGCACAAAAATCCAAATGATATTACATAACATCTAGCTTTCAATCTCAGGCCTTGAAGAGTTTGTGTAATACATCCGCACTTTACTAAATGAAACTGCGATATCTTATGGATGTGGAACGAAATCGTGTTAGTTGCACTCCGTTACGAAGGTCTTTACGACGTAATGAGAGAATTTCTGCTGTTTTGCTAAATACAAGTGTGAACGAATACTCTGAGAATAAATGATCGTTTGCTTGTGGTTAAGGAAATCGCTGTGCGGAAATGCATAAGTGATGCTTAGAATTCATAATGATCTCTAAGGAATTAAGCCAGGCAGTCATAACTATAACAGGTTATGCACGCATTTGTTATTTAACATCGTCTTGTTGATCATAGATTGACGAAACTCGACCGGATCTGACCGATAATTCCGACTGGCCGACCAGTTAATAAGCTTCACCACCACTTCAGTCTAGATCAACGTCGCATATGACTATATGACGGTGTTAAAATTAATTGAAAAAAAATACGTGATCAAAACAAACAATATGTCGCCAAAACGTAACATTAGTTGCAATTATGCCCTTGTTATTATTTTTTGTTTTATTATAGAACCTCGACACTTGTGCGTGCAGTCAGGTTGACAAGAAACTTCGTGAACTATTTTACTCGTTTGCACTCATGGTATTTACAGTATGCACGGTATTCCTCGCTGACAGGAAACTGCAATAAAGAGTTGTAATATTAAATAAAGCACATTTCTGAACCAGACATGAAAGTCGTAATATTTATTGCAGTGAAACGCAATACAAATAGTTTTATTATTTTTATTTGTATGTATTTCTGAAGCTCGAAAGCAGTCATTGTTTTTGTATTGTCAATGATAAATAAATAATTGATCGAGTTAAGCTTGGAGTTTTTTAAGTGTTTGGGATAATTTCAGCAGCAAATTCCAATTTGTCATCGTGATTGTCGCGCTATTTGATAATAAAAAAGTTACTAGGCAGCTACTAGCCTAATAAAATAATAAGAATAAAATTAATAAAATGTGTAATAGAGCTTCTCTTCCTAAATTATAAAATTATGCTTTACCTGCCCTACAGGTAACGTAAGAATGAATTTTTTTTTCGTTACGTACCCCATATAGAGTTCTTTTAAAAATATTATGGATATTTTAAGACCATTTTTGGAATTACGATAATAGTAATATTTTAAATACTAATATTTTTAAATTTCAATTTAAATATATTTTTACTTAGAGCGTTGGTAGAAGTCGTGCTGTCATAATTTAATGATAATCACTCAAGTGATTTCGACCCATTAGAGTTCCTCTTAAGGCATTGGTCTATCATCCTCCTCAGAGCTAAATGTGAAAGCAGTTAGTGCCTGATCCAAGCCCTACATGTTTTTTTTTTAAATTATAAGTTAATGCTATCGGATCCGAGACGTGGTGCTTCACTATTGGCCTAATGCATAAGCTTCGATATGCCCAGCGGGCTATGAAACGAGCTATGCTCGGTATTTCTCTATGCGATCGAATCAGAAATGATGAAATCCGTAGACGAACGTGGGTGACCGCTATTGCTCAGAGAATTAGCCGGATGAAGAGGTAATGGGCTGGCCACATAGTTCGAAGGACGTATAACCGTTGGGGAAAAAAGGTCCTCGAATGGAGACCACGTCTTGGTAAAAGGAGCATAGGATGCCCCCCGACAAAGTGGACCGATGATCTGAGGAAGACAGTGAGTATACGTTGGATTCAGAAGGGTCAGGATCGGTCAGAGTGGCACAAGTTAGAGGAGGCCTACGTCCAGCAATGGAATTCCAAGAGCTGATGTACGGATGGATGGATGCATGGATGGAAGTTAATGCTTGACTCGTTGAGAAAGCGCCTAACTTCATAAAAGCCTATTCACTCCTGTATTAAGATTATATAAGCCGTCGGACTATGACTGCTGCAATGAACTAATATACTGGACTGCTGTGAGCGCTTCTCTCCACTTGAATATTTATGAAAATTATTAGTGACTGTTCCGAGTTTTAAATATGAAAATCGATACGTCGCGTCTACTGCACCTATTAATATCATAATTGGACCGAAAGATAATGCAAATATTTTGAGTGATTATAATTTTAATCGATCGATAAAATTGATGATCAACATCGGTGGAAGTAACACCGATTGAAGTACCAAATTTAACACATACAATTTTAACATCATCAGAACCATTATACCAAAATGAGGATAACAGAAGAATAACGTATCTACTTTGTACAATTATCATGGATGAAGTGTGAACCGAATGCTGCAATGTAATGGATTTACTACTGACAACATAGAACATATCTTAGTATTTTCGTTCGTTTTAATGCAAATGCTCTCATGAATGCGAATTCCCAAATTTCGAAGTTCAAGAATTAAATTGAGTCACTTCCTACAATAAACTTAATTTACAAGAGGCAGTGCTCAATAATTTGCATTTTTATTAAAGTCCGTCAATTCTTTACACGTGATTTATTTGAAGTGAATTGCTCATCTATACTAATATTATAAAGAGGAAAGATTTGATTGTTTGTTTGCATTGAATAGGCTCCGAAACTACCGAACCGATTTGAAAAATTCTTCCATTGTTGGGAAGCTACACATAGGCTATATTATATTGTTTTTACTACCTTTCCCGAAGCGAAGCGAGGGCGATTTCCTAGTATTATAATAATACAGTCATGCTTCCACGCAGCAATCTAAATGTCAAAACAATTTAAAATAGATGATGGATGATTATAAAGTTATCGGAACAATAAAGAGAGTATGAATAATCAAGTTACAACCCAAGTAACAACATAATGGTTAGTAACAACACTACTAGCATTAGCTATACTAGTAGTTAGTATAGCTTGCATGTACCGCAACATATGAAACTTTTTTTATGGAAATAGTCGGCAAACGAGCTGACAATCAAGTTTGAAAATTGCGTCCAAGTGATGGGGGTGTAAAAATACAGACAGACGTAGCAACAAATTTGTAATGATGATTATTTGGCTTCATTTGCTCTATGAGGATTCCATTTTTATAGCCTAGGATATACATTTTCATAGCCTGCATCGAAAGAGAGAAGGAAAAGAAAAAGATCTGGCTCTCAAGCCCCCAGTTGGAATATGACGAATCGTTTGGCAGATGACTTAAGCAAGAGATTGGTTGCTGTCCAGGCCAGGCGAATCAAATGGAGAAATAATAATTGTAGTAATGTTATTAATGAACTCAATATGTATTTGACCCACTCAAACAGGTTAAGCTAAATAAATAAAATCTTTAAAATACTTCCGCGCCAATCGATGTTAGACAGAGAAGAAAATCTTATTTTCTTAAGTGATACTAACAAAACAAATTTAGATTGAAAACATATTTTTTTGCATACTAATGTTTTTGTAGGTATCGATAAAATACGTCTGGTGAATATAATATTATCGAATGCTACGATAGGGGTCTTTCACCCATATTCCTGACGAAAGGTACACAATAAAACCTTATCATCGACATGCAACGCAAAGGGTATCGTTCTGTCAACAGCGCGACGCCCTTATATAGGATTAGTTACACGACAAATATTCCGCCGGTTCTTAGTCTATAATATCAATAAAAGACATTTTACTTTTATTCTACATTGTATAGGAATATCCAAATATAAGAAGCTAGATCTGATACTCGACTAAGTCAATCTTCGATATTATTAAGTATTACGTATGTTAAAGTAGAAAGAATACTGAAAGATACAAACGAGATGAAACAAACACACACACAAAATTCAGTCGCACGGTATGCCGAAGCCAGCGAGAAGTGCACGTGGACTGTTTTCTATGCACAGTCATACCCTATGCGAAGAGTAGAACTCATGCGGCTGTGATGGTTCGCTTCTGATGAGATAGGTCATGGTGCCAACGATTGGCGGATTGATCACGCGGGTTTTGGTAAGCGTGGGAAACGCGGGCACTTGTCTTGTGGAGCCGGGATGGCTGTGAGTGCCTTCTGAAAAAAATGATGTAAACGCCCACAGTCTATTATTTTTTGGGCCACTATTTCCCGACAGATAGATTTAATATATTTAGTACAGGCATCTATGAACTATAAACTTACAACAAGATCCACCCTTACAAATAATTTCAATATATTTAAAACTCATTTTACTTCATCTGTGTTCACATTCCATCGCTACCATTTTATTGCTATCTCTAGAAGCTGTGTCTAGAAGAGTATTTCAAGTTTTAAATTATATGGAACAATAAGACAGATTTTCCTTTTTCTTACAGCAATATGCGCAGAAATATGTGATTACATTTGATGATTTTGTATGACGCAAGTGTATCAAATAAGTATAAAGTATATTCAAACAAAAGTAAGGTCTATGATTTAAATGCTATTTTATTTTTATTTTCAACTGTCACAGACTTAAGTTTATCTATAAATGAAAGTGACAAAACAGCTTATTTTGTGTTTTCTTGTTTATTAAAATGCGAACATAAAAATGTACACATAATATCACAACTACATGATTGTATTTATAACTTAGGTAGATAATGATATCCACGGACACGGTTATTTGAAATAGAATATAGAAGTTAATATACAGTTTCTGATAAAAACTATATTTTTATTTTATCTACACCCTACAGGAAGTCTTAATCAGGCCCCTCTTAGGGGCACATCAAAGCAGTAGTTGTTAACATCTTAAATGTAATAAATAAAAATATGTATTTTGAAGTTTTATTCATTTTGACATTTTGTCGCAGTATAATAAATGTACTCGACATTCATCTGCCGGGATGTTTCACACTTCAGTAAACTCGTCATTGTGCTTTTAATGAAGCGGGCCAAATACATATTTGGGTCATAGTTTTTATATGAAAAACGTACCGAGTGTGTCACAAACTAATGCCAACAGTACGAGGGCTGGAAACTTTTTGTTCAGAAGTATGTGTAATATACGTGTAACACTTTTGTTCAGAACTGTACGTAAGATGGATTCGTAACCTATTTTTAGGGTGTCACAGTGAAATAGATGGGACGGAAATGGTAAACAAACTATGGAATTATTGTCTATCAGAAAGCGGCTCTTGGATTTTTGGTTAACGTTACAAGCTATAGCAGAACGCTAAAATCATAGTAAAGTCACGTTACAAGGGATTTGCTTTGCTTTGCTTTTATATAGGATGGGTACTTATTATCTCCGGAAATGCGGGCAAGCCGTGGGCACAGTACTAGTGATTGATAGTTAGGATTCAGTCAGCAGTTTGATCGATGACCGCGTTACAAATGATAAGTTAAGCTAAGTTAATCCGATGGTTTTGAAGGCATTTAAGAACTTCTGGCATTTTATTAGCCTCTAATGTCTTCGCTGACCGCACAAGGCGCACGGAAACTCTTTGATTGTCAGAAGCGCCCCCCGCCCCCTGGGATATTGTTAATGAGTCGGTGCCGCTATTTTATAACAAAGTGATAATATATTTTTGTGTCTAAAGGAGGACAGGTAAACTATCCTATTCAAGAAGGTATTAAATTATTTTACTTTACTGTGTTTCCTAAGGAAAGGCTCCAATATTAATTAATGTGAAAAGAAATATTTTTCGCTTTTTTCTCTCGCACATACGAACATACATTTTTATTCCCTATAAATTTAGTTCTTATGTCATATTATTTTCCATCAACTATTTCAATTAGCTAATTTATTTTGTTTAATAAAGTATCTTTATTTTCACACAAAGAAATTTGAATGTAAGCTACGGAATAAATTGAACCGTGTTTAACTTCTTATGATCCACCAATTTAAATTCTAAAATTAAAAAAACTAAACCATGGCAATGTAGCACAAAATGATAGGTAAATTATACACCTGTGCTAGCAATAATAAGAGCATTTTTAAACAACAATCACAGGTATTCACATGGGAACCACACATTTGTGACAGAATTTATAATATTAGTATTATAGAGTTATAGGACGCCCCTTAACTTGAAGACGACAAAGGGTGATTCGGAATGCATGACGAATAGTTCCACCAATTAGGAAAAACCTATATTCAAAACATTTCAGTAGTGACAAATGATGGTTGGACATAGGAAAAAGTAATTAAAAATGCCAACGGCAAAATTTTACTCAAAGAGCTGAACTGGGAAAATGTAATACGTTTTCTACTAACAGTACTGACACCGTCGGTGAAGACATTGAAAGAAAACTGAATTCAGTTAAAGACTCTTATCTCTTATTTTATTTTGTGTTTTAAGATACTAAGAAGTTTTATTTGTTGAAGAAATGAAGTGGTGGATAATTTTTTTTACATAAACAATTTCTTTTAAGCATAATCTGAATAAGCTCTCCTTGTAAAGTGCTAAAGAGCGAAATCTCTTCAAAACAATTCCAGACCATTGATTACTACATTCACTTAATACAAATTAGACTATTTGCTTAAATGTTATCCTACTTCCTACTATTAATATTATAAAGAAAGTATGTGAGAATATAGGAAGGTTTATTACCCTTTCACGTAAAATCTACTGAAAGAATTTTCATGATACACAGGTATACCATTATTAGATAATGAGATATAATGAGATATCGGGTAGTTATTCTCCCGAAAAACGCGGGAAAGTCCGCGGGTACCATGCTAGTTTCATTATAAGCAAAAGATAACAAATTTAAGAAGCATTTCACACTTATCTTATTATTATTGTAAATGCAAAAATTTGTGAAGATATTTGTCTTTTATTACACTTGTAGATTTAATCTTTTATCATATCGTTTTATACCTTTGTGATTTCGTTTTGTGAAACGTGTGAATACTAATTCAACATAAAATACACTATTTTATTTGCTAACATTTTATTTTATTTCCTTTATATGACATATAATTCACTTTAATTATACCTGTAGAACGCGACAGTTGACAAGGCTATATGAATACTGGCGAAACAAGCGTCAAGCGACAATTACACAAAAAGTACTGTCCATGGTGCGGTCACATCACACGTGTAATTAATTATTTATTACTCTGTACGCACTTTGTAAATTACAATATTTTGTTTTGTCTTACCTACATAGTACAGGTTGTTTAATTTGAGTAATTTCTTAATACTGTAGAAATTATTTTGAGTATGTACATTATAATAGCAGTCATAGCCAGACGGGTTTTGTCCATCGTAAGTAATCGACCGAGTGAAGCAACATCGGGTGCGGTCGGCGGGTGGATGGATGACCGCTACTAGCAAAGCTTCTTGGATGCTTCTGTGCTTCTGAGAGCATATTAAGCCGTCGGGCCTGTTGTTATCGTGAATAGCTCAACCAGCTTAAGGATTGAAACCACGGCGATGTCCAAAATAATACATGTTTTTTTTATTTCAGAAGCGCCTCTGTATTTTAGAGGGCGAGAAACCAATGGGTGCCTATGTTATTGTGAAAGGCCTTGAAACTTTCGACACTTGGTGTATCATTATTTCGTACACCAGTATATTGTCATATTTATGACGGCAGATGTTCTTTTTTTTAGAGGCGATTACTTTTTAAAAGTTTATATTCCGTAAACTGCCGTGAACATGTCAAACGAATACGAATAAAGTTCCGTCGGATGAGTCATGCAATGATAATAAAACCATAATTCCATATCGAAACGTAGAACTGAGACCGATACTCACCAACAAAAAATTTGGTATGATAATTCAACTGTTTAAAAACCGGTTTTTTATAATTTACAATTTAAATTTCAAACAATTTTTTGAAAATATAATATTTGCGGATTAAAACCAATAACTGTTTAAGATTTTATATAAGACAAAGGATAGATGAACTGAATTTAAACTCTGAAAGAATTAACATGAAAGAATGATTATTTGTTTACGTGGGAAGTCCCAGAGATGTAACCGCGCGTGCACCTCAACAGAAAAAAACTTCTCAACTGAGCGCGCGAACTTCTACCAAGGGGCTTGCCGACTATGAAGCGGGAATTCGCGCAGGCGCCTTAAACCCCATAGAATATTCTATGAAAAGACGTCCGTATAAACCTAAATTTAATTAATTTAAGTGTAAAAGTGATCGACCGTGTGTCACCACGAGCTTTGTTCTTCGATATAAAGTAGTATAGAACATAGATACAACGCGGGCGATAGGTTTAATAATGACTTTGATAAATTGATATTAACATATACATTTCCGTTGTATATTAAATAAGTATTTCTTACTTTGTTAACCAACTTTGTTATAAAACAGCGAATGCAATGTAGACACATAGCTTTGAAAAATTAGATGTCATAGACATTTTTACCAGTATGATCAGCCATCATAATAAATCCATGTAACGATCATTTATGTAATTTTTCTTAAATTGCAAAGACTTTACAGTATATATATATAATAATAAAATTAATGGAACTATATTGCTAGAGTTGATTTTTTCAACCTGCAATGTTGTACCTTATCAAACAAACAAAAGTATAGTATACTTATTTAACGTATGAGGGTGTGATCTACTCTCAATATGCCGCTTGTGTCGATTTTGTTAGATAAAATTGTTCTTATATTATCATGCGCTACATCAATGAAGAAGGGTTACCAGACATATTAAATTATAAAGTTAGTGTATTTTTTTAATTTATTTGTTTAGTTTATACACAAAAAATGAAGTCTAACAACTATAGCTAACAGCTGTCCGTTGGTCTGTTAACTTCTGTTTGTCTACACTTTTTGAGAAATTATACGCATTAATTGTTATAATTCCATTTGAATAATTTTATATTTATCCTTACGATGAACCCTATTTCTTTTCATGATTGAACTTATAATCGTTTTGAAGATATTTATGAAAATCTATCAATTTTCTGAACTACAAATGGTACGCCACTTGTTGGTAAGACAACAAATTATTTGTTCTGAACGCTCACTGGCGAAGATTAAATAACGCTTCACACTCATAGCCCCACTTTAGGATTCCCTGTATCGTGGGCGCCATGGACAACACACAAGACAAGGACACTCACGCCCAGACTGAGAACAGAAATTCAAATTCATCATTCAAATTTCCGCCTCGCTGGGAATCGAACCCAGGACCTTTGCCGCGGCGATCCGGTATGGTAACCATTGTGCCACGCGGATCGTCATTATTTGATTACAGGTGGGTTGTTGGTATATTTTAACTACAGCTAACTTTAACTTCAGCTCTTACTGACCGAATGCCAAAATGCGCGAGCCAATAAGGCTGTCATTACAATTATAACTCCCTTCCCTACTGGCTCGCGCATTTTGACATTCAGTCGGTAAAAGCTGAAGTTAAAGTTAGCTGTGTTTAAAATGTACGAACAATCCACCCTTACAAGCATGATTGTCAATCAACAATTATTATGAAATTTTTTCATACACGTGTACTTAACCTTTGCTTTTCCCTGGAATGCACTGACTGCCTTCACTTATTTTGCATTGAGATATCCTCGAACCTTAACTTTGGGCGATTCATTGAATCCAAAGTTAAAGTAGCTGCTAGGAAACTTGTAATTCTAACAAAGGTGCGGCGGTACTTCACACAACAACAGCTATTAACCTTATATAAATATATGCCTTGTACTGTTACTGCTGTCAAATTTGGGCTTAGTATTAAATTATAATTCAGTTAAATTTATTAAGATTAGATTTTCATATATTTCAGTCATAATGTTAATCATATATGTATATCACTGATATACTTATTAAAGTCTTTTTTTTATTCTACCACCACTTCAGAAAGGAGCTTTGTCATGGAGGAGAAGAAATGTCGGAAGTCATTCTCAGCACATCTTTTAAATTAATAAGAAAGTATAACAGAATAGTCTTTCAACCTACGCGGGACTGGATGCGGCACAACTATTTCCAGACGTTACCGTCATATATTATAATCATCTATCCTGTAGTACCCTAACCTGCAAGCTATGTTTTCAGATGCCGCTTGAATGTCTATGAGTAGGGTAATTTATTGTAAAAAACGTACCATCCAGCCCGTCAGTAATATTTAAAATATATGGCTAAAAATTTATGCCAACGGCTTCGAATCGAACCCTAGAGAATAAAATCACTGGTTTCAACTACAAATTCCCACAACAGTTCTTTTAAAATCTACACCGGATAGTAAACTGTGTTTTATTCCAAGAGTTTGAAGCAAAACTACGTCGAGTATGATATTCATTTACCTTTTTTTGCATAGTTACAGAAAAGAATAGTTGCATAAAACTTGAAAGAATTTTGCGTACTGCTCTTTACTTTGACGATGTTCATAAAACCTGCTCCAAACGTCTTATTTTTCATTTTAATCGTAATGATATTGAAGAATGTTTTAGTCCTTTGTTCTTACGTTACTTAAAAGCAGTGGTGTTCAAAAATAAATCTCTAAAAATTAAGCATTACAAATATATAAATAAAAAACGCTTCACACTCATAGCCCCACATTAGGATTCCCTCTGTCGTGGGTGCCATGGACAACACACAAGACAAGGACATTCACACCCAGACCAAGAGCAGAAATTCAAACTCATCATTCAAATTTCCGCTTCGCTGGGAATCGAACCCAGGACCCTTGACGCGGCGATCCGGCATGGTAACCATTGCGCCACACGGGTCGTCGATGACCCGAATAACTCGAATAACTTGTTTTATTATACTATGCATAGAAGCACCATTACTAGTATGCATATCAGTATTCAGAGGTTTCCACAACATCTTGCTTGCAATTGGATCCAAATGGTTTGAAAAATACAATAAAATCAACGAAGTCCAGCATCTTCCAATGAGATCCGGAAGCTCATACGATATCAGGGTGCGCGGCAAGAGGATTTTGATTGGAAAGTGCGTAAAATTTAATACAAATTAATGCTTATGGTCTACAATGCCATATGCGTGAAGTTTTAATGTTCTACGATTAGTTCTACGAACGTCTACGACATAAGATTGCTACGTATCAGTAACGCGTAGCGTAGCTTTATAGAATGATGATAGTAAAGTATCTTGTTCTTCTCATTATTTTCTCCTAAATTGTAAATTTCGATACCATCCTGTCCTTTATGCAAAATTAAAGAAATTATAGACCTACATATTCTTAGATTCTTAGAGTAAGTAAATTAGGGGCCAACTCAAGTTACAAAATTACATACATAATATTAATCTAAACAAGACCTTTTATATAATTACATATTTGTTATTTGAAAAACCGTATAAATTCATAAAGAATAAATATGTTTAGTATGAAACAAAGTCTTCGTCTGTCTGCTTGAAAATGACTTAAGGAATAACCAAAGCATGAATTCTAACATGCTTTCTCTATTAAATAACATTGTGTGGGTTAAACATGACAAAGTTAAACGTCTTGTTTGGTAAAAATAGCTAACATTATTTTAGGTGTGGTTATTTTTTATTAATGTTTCTTAACACTCAAGAGTTATAAGTATGATTATACACATGAGTAATCATAATTATTTTATTTTGTAAGAAGTGTTATAAAAATACAATTATCATCTCTAAGTTTCGCTGAGTGACAAAAAAAATATGAAGGACAAGATGCTAAATATATTTATTTAAGACTATGAATGTTTTGAAAGAAAATACCTTATAATTTATTGTTTTGTTCATCTTCGCATGTTACGTTGCGATGGTAAATCCAGGATCTTCCTCGAAAACACGTCACATTAAAACACGAAAAGCCTCATTTGGGAAATATTTAGCAATTAAACAAATTGCAGAACCTAAGATTACCTCTGAGTAATACAGTACGGTAAATGAATTTTTAATTATTTTTTAATCGTGGCACTACCAATAGTGCATCGCGGTAGTACGCGGTACGGTCAATTAATTCCTTACGTCACTACTCTTACCTTTTTGATGTCGACGCGCACGCTGGTCGCGAAGTCGAGGGACCGGGTTTGTTTCCGTCGTCGTCGTCGTCGACTTGGACTACGACCGACATCTTCGATATCGAACATTCGACTTACCTAGAAAGAGAATCAGAATTAATAATATAGTAGTGGGTAGCCAACAAAAATAATAGTCCGCCCAACCGTAGATTTTACTTCTGTCACTTGCAAATGACAGGACATAAGTATTGACATGCAAACATAGACAAAAAGCCATTACTTAATGATTTTATTGTTGTTTTTGTCACATTACGTACTGTATGTATTTTAAAGAAATGAAATTAATTTGTTTATTACAACCTTTTAAAAAAAGGTTGTTGTAATAAGCAAATCAGTGTTTATGTTGAATAGGATATTATCACAGTAAATTCCACTGTTTGATTCTGTAAAAATTAAATTCTACGGTTAGACGGACTTTAAGGTTACAAGTGTCACAACACCAAACTACAACAAGGCACACATTGAATAGCATAACACAATCAACTTCGCATAAGCTTTTGTCTATAATCAAACACATACTAACACATATTAATTTATCATATTATTTTATAGGGTTACAACATAATGCAAATAATACCTTAGAGAAGACGATAAGAGACTAAGATGATTCCTATGAAAAATGTACCGCTACCAGGGTACTAAACAATGTGATGTAATATGACCTGTGGAATGTGGAAAATAGTTTAGTTATTTTCTGAAAGTACAGAAGTGTGAATCAAGAGATTGAATTGAAGGGCCGTTTAGGATCGGTAAATAATTTATAAGTAGTTAAGTTATATATTATATGAATAAAATATATATGAATGAAATCTAAAACATTAAAATAAACAAAGCAAATAATGTGGCAAAGCAAACATTAAAGAAAAAAATAGATATTTGTGCATTTGTGACACAGGACAACTTTGCATTCACCACATAAGGACTTTTTGAGACTTTAAGACCACATGTCTTCATTATTACGCTTTTCAGAAGGACCTATGGTCATATTTAAATGAGGACATAATATACACCGTTATTTTTAGTATATGCGAAAGCTGAATGTATTTTGATCAGAATCAGTTGCTGAATCGATCGCAATAATTTTTACACCATGTTATATTTTGTCCTAAAAATATTTTAAAAATGTTACAAGTTGGACACCAATGCAAAACATCGTTATTACCGACCATCTTAAGCCTTGGTGGATAGTTTCAACTTTGTTGGTTATAATAACAACAAAATAAGATTTCACATAAACATATGGCATGGGAGAACTACTACTAACATCTCAATTTTGTTAACTTATACATAAGCTGTTATTCGGTTGCGTTGACAACCGATATTGATTAAGATTGTCACACAGAGTACTTAATCACTATGGATTGTCAAGTCTGGCGTTTTGCTTGCGCTCTCATAATAAAATTATTATCGTGTCGTAAAAAATTTGGAAAATGAGTTTTCAATACAGTAATGAGCAGTACACAGAAATGGTACTCGAAGTGGTGTAAGGTGATAATGTGTCCACGGCAGTGCGACGGTACGAGGAGCAATTTGGTGTAAGAGTGTCGTAGAACACCATGCTTTCCGGCACACAACGCTTAAGGGACTACGGGTAGTTCCTGCCTCCTATCGCCGTTAATCGAGGTGTGAATCGCATTCCGACGGCAGTACAACAAGGGATTTTGGACTACATAGCCGACAATCCCGAGAGCAGCACAACACATGTGCTTGTTTGTGCATAAGGCAAAATGGGGGACACTGAACAATTATGTATGACTTGTGTGAATGATTCACTACGAAAAATTATTAAATACATTATTGTAAATAATGGGGATTAATATAAACACGTCAAGATGGTTGACAGTTAACTGCGGCGGTTGCGAATTGACGCGGGCCGCACGCTCGGTGACCATGTTTATGCGGGGAAAATGTAGAAACACAACAAGCTTGTAACTTTGTGAGTTTTCAAGATACACCGTTGAAAATTTTTATGTAGATTATTTAGGCGAAAATATTTGACACGTGTATAGGTTTTTCGATCAAGAAAGAATAACGTTGTATATATTATAGGGACATATTTTACGGAGGTGGTAGCCACACAGGTGAAAAATATTATTAATTGGAAACAAACTGGCTGGTACAGAGCCCAGTCAAGTGAGTGACCTGACTCCATAGCCCTTACCGTTCTGCAGGGTATACCACGATCAGGATATCTTTGACTCGTGAAGGCTGGAGCCTTTTAGACACCAAAAGGCTCAAAAACACTGAAAAACTTCTTCTCTATCTGTTTGAAACACCAGGTCTACTGCACATCTTCTCCGTCACTTCTAGATGATTTTTTTAATTTCGTTCAACTTTTCCTTATAAATAATTAATCATACGAGTATATATAAATAATAATAAATAACATAACATATTATAGGTACAAATAAAAATAACACGTAAAACTGCTAAAAACTGTTGTTTAAAAAGTTACGTTATCACACACTTTCGTCTCTGAAACGGGGCACTCAGAAACTCTTCACAAGAAACAATAGTGACCATAGCACAGGTAAGGTGTCCGTTGAGATTAGCTGGAAGTTGAAGGCAATTCAACTAAACACGTAAAAATATCGCCACTCCTTCCAATCTGCGACGTCGATTCGACGAAAGTTTGTACTATAGTAAAGTATTATATAATATTAATGTTGATGATATTTATTTTCAGGAAAGCATAGTCTGTTATGGTTGGTAAGCCTTGAAAGTTAAGTGTGCTCAACTATGAAGGGAAGATACTTAGGTGAATTTTGTAGAAGCTACTCCCAAATAATTCCCGCCGCGCAACAAGGTATTTCAAATTGACGTGAGCTAGTTGAAGCACTTTAATATAGTGCACATTAGTAATGACATTTTAATCCCTTCCCCGTGAGAAGGCCAACACAAGTGTCGGAAATTGTTCCACGTTGAGTACACTTACGTGTACTTAAAATCAACCGTGTGCTTAACAAGCCATTCGAAGCACGAAAATGCTTGAAAATTTTGTCCCTTACGACAATATATACAATGCTTCATTCTTTCGATTGTTTTGGTCATGCCTTTAAAGTTGTAATTATATGATAACAGTAAAAGTTTAATAATTGGTATCAAAATGAAGATTAGATGATAGGGTTATGATTTTGTATACAATGTAGGACATTACATCCCATCTAAATATTGTAATAGCTTTACGCTAGTATTTTATAATTCATCTTAGTCTGATATTAGGAAGTGTTAATAGGTCTTATAAGGTTTAACATGCCACACAATATAAGCTACAACATAAAAACTAAGTGATTATTTCGGAAGTGAACACATTGAATGGAACAGGAAAATATTGTTGGAAAACTTTGTGATTTATGTGCGATATGATTGAATACATACATAGAAAGTAATACTAGAAAAATTATGTGTCAGCAGTTTATAAGAAGTGGAATAAAATGCTAGAGCTAAGTGAAATGAAAAGAGGATTTTCTCTAATCTATACAAGACCGGAAGGAGCGAAGAGTTCATGTTAATTTCTAACGCCAATCACATTTAACTACTAAAGTAACAGATTCTGTAAAACCAAAATATCACAAAAAAAATTAAATGCTTACAGAATTTTGAAATCCACTTGTTTATCAGAAGTCCTTTCAAACGCTCACTTCACTAACATTTTCATTAGTAGTGCAGTAAAAAGCCGCCACTGCTCTCGTCTTTCACTTTTTTAAATTAAGTTCCAATTGTTTGTAGTTTTAGAATTCTCTTCAAGTGCATTTAATTCACTTCAAACACGATTTCATTCATTACTAAAAACTGAGATAGCTAATTAAAATATAAATTCCTTTCTTTCTTTGAATAAAAAACATGACTAAAGAAAATTTGTAAGAATAGATAAGACAGACCAGAGATAGAGTCGGATATATAAATAAACCGAAGTAAAAACCCATTTTTAATCTTAATTTATTTTCTAAATTGACAACCGTAAGTCTTTATAAAAGTCTTCTAGTTTTTCAATCACAGACATTTTTGTATGTGTGAAATGTTTATGTAAGTAGTAATATTATGATAATAACATTTCAACATATTATGACTCCGTCACACTAATGATTTCAAGTAACAATAGACATTTCACGACATATTTCGTCATTGAACCAGTATAGAATCATGATACTGAATCATACAATTTAATTAATAAATTGATTCAAAGTGGTTCAGTAATATTATGATCCTGTTTACTGGCTGATGGTGGCACTTTCCTTGTAGTCCAAGATACGGTATATACATATATGAAAACTACCCTCATCTGTGATTTGATAATGACAAAGGTTACAATTGTAAGGATACATCCAGTAACAGTACAATATTATACCAACCATTCACCTTTTCACTCATTCAACATTCACTCAAACGTCACTACTACATGCATTGCATTCGATCTCATCATTCGTGCCACACGCATTCATTAAAAATATCTCGCGAAGACTGCAACCTAAAAGCACTCTCTTGCTGGCGGTGCTCATGGTAAAACAGTATAAAAATAAAGGCCAAACTGTGTTGGAACGAGTACCCTCGCTGGATCATTTGATTGTTCAGGTCTGTACGATTCATTAATCCGTATGGTTATGCTTCTATGATAGCATTCTAATTTCTTTATGAACACGTATTTCATGTAAATTCTGCTGCTTAACGAATAGAACATTTATCAAGTATTAATTTTGTTTTAATCATTTCTTGTTCTAAGGTTATCCTTTCACAATGTTAGATAATGAATACATTTATCATTATCAAATAAAAGACGAGGGTAGTTTTCATATATACAATACCGTATCTTGGACTATTAATTGGCTCAAAGCTAATTTTGACTTGGATGAATATAAACTTTCATTGAGCAATAAAAAGTTATAGTTGTATTAAGTAATCTTTAAATATAATAAGTAGTATGATAAGAATACTTTCTAAATTTTTGTCAAAATTACCAATGAGCCGGGAAAGTGGCTACGGCGCCTCCCCGCCGATAGCAGTAGGCTTCGACCCAGCTCCTGTCACATATCTCTAACACACTACAGAGATAACTATGCGCAATGAACATTAGGGATTTTTTAATTGATTATTACAAATACTCAAATCAGCTTTACCTAATAAGAGCTATTAGATAAAAATAACTAAGAAATATATATGTTTTGAACACAATAAAAAATGAAGTAAAATAATAATTAAGAAGAATGATAAATCTAATTCGATGTCGCTTGGTAGCTGAATTTAAACGATATGTGACCAGAGCCCATTAAGCCTCCCTCCTCATAATGTTCTTCTTTAGAATTTAATTTCGTTCTAATACATACAATTTAAGTCATCTTGCCCTCGAATTTCAATATTTCCATACCACTTACTGAACAAGCGGTATCTATCCAACTGATAAAGTTCAAATAATTAATCAATCAAGAGAAAAAAACTTTATAAATTGTAACATTTACGATTTGTTACAAATAAATAATTACATTCTTATTTTAGCTAAAATCAACAGTGATTAGTATACCCACCTTCCACTGTGGAAGGATAATGAGCGGGTAATAGTTGGGCGGGACGGCGTAAAAGAGTTTCGGCCTTCTACTGAAAAACAGTTGTTTGCCTTCCACCGCAAGCGAGCTTTACGGAGTGAGCTAGGCGGGAAATGAGATGAGTAAGATGAGCGAGTTGCTGCCTTCCATTGTGAGTGAGTATTGCGGGATGCGTCACTACTAGACTGCATGATCTTGACGCATTTGTCTAAAAAGTTTTGTAGTTTGATTTGTTATTTTAATTCAAAATGTTCGACAGTTTACGGAAGATGATTTTATAAATACAATAAATAAATGTGTACTGCTCTAACATTATAGTAAAAAAAACAAAGCATAAAAAGTCAAGATTTTGACTTATAACATATCAGAATATGACGACGAATGACATCGGTGAGTGCGTCGGTCGAGAGGAGCAGGGGTGCTTCAAAACTAGTGCACAACACCGTGACACAGCGGTGTCCTTTTAACTCGCTAATTCCGCTTCGTTCACTCGCTCGCGGTGGAAGTAGTTCTATGAAACTTACCGTTGCTAGTCCTACGGAGTCCGTGCGGACTCCGCTGAAAACTTTTTCAATATGGCGACCTCTTTTGTAACTCTTTATATTCGTTTAGTTCGTTCCGCTCACTCATTAGCGACGGAAGCGCTTCTATGTACGAAATTCGTACGAAGATAGTGGAAGGAAGACATTTGTGTCAGAGCGTTTTAAATTGATATCTAACTTATCACTTCTTGACAATGAAAAGGAGCTTAAATGTATTAGATTTAACAATACAAAGCAAACTTCGTCTTCGTCGTTCGTTATATCAGATTCTACACAAACTCGGAAGCAATGATTTTATCTTCGAGCACTAACGCAAGCGAGGATTCCACGTTCAACCGCACTCAAATTATTTGCCGTAGCATTAACAGAATTGTTATAACTGAGACTGAAGTCCTGCAAACTCAAACTTGTCTGAAGTAATACGGCAGACTGGCAGACATTTAATTTTAGTATTAAGCGTCATTGAAATGCATCTATAACTATATATATTTAAAAACCCGCATTTTGTTGACTGACTCACTGACATAATTATGTTTAAATACCTAACCTACTTCCATATGACCTAGAAACTTGATATAGGAAAAAATTGAAAAATTATTGATAATTACTAACAATTAAGAATGACAAAGTTAAGTATGAAGGTAGGTAAATATAGTTTAATTTTACAAACTACCATTGGTGTATTATTTATCAATATATACTTCTTAATAATTTCTAAGAAAAAACTAATGATATCTCATCAAAAACATAAATGTGAAATGAGAGCCAAGTTAAAAAATGGTTTTATGGTAACTAATGAAAACTAGACAAATTAAATGCAGAACAAACTAATAATTCCGAAGCTATCTTAACAAAGCCAAACCAAATACACGGCAATAAACTGTATGCACTGAAGTATTATTCTTTATTTCTAATAAAAACAATTCTATTTACTTTAAATGTATAATATTTTTGTTGTAACATTTCTAGACGTGTATTGTACGAGCCAATATTTTGTACTCGCTATATTTCTATCGTGTAACAAATGTACCGAGACTCATCTGATTTCACTTTATATAATAATAATACTATGCAACATTCCTCTCACGCCGTCTGCCCTAAGGGGTCTCACCCTTCATCCCTGAATGTAACGAACAACGATTGATACAATTTTATATATCTATAGAAGAGTTCAGTTAGCTAATGCTAAATGCTAAATGCTAAACCTGTGAATCAGTACTTTACAATTCAAAAATAAAGAAGTACTAGTATAATATAGATCAAATAATTGAAATAAAATAAAAAGGCTGTATTTTTTAAAACTAAAACCATGTTACCAAGATTTAAAAAAAAGTTTAATAAAAACATAAGAGCAGCGTGGTAGACCTCCTTAGTGAGAAATCAATACCCTCTATACGCTGAAGCCATATTACTGAAGATCGTGAAAACTTTCCGCTAAAGCAAGCATACTCCCGGTAAGGAATAAAAAAATAAAACTACAAAATAATTATTATAAAAATCCAGTCTCTAAGAGAGACGCATAATGAGGATATAGATTTAAGTATAATTTTATTGCTGCTCGATCGATAACTGAATGTTGGACTGTGCCCCTAGGTATCATGTCTGATTCTATGATTTCAAGCTTGAATTAAGTATAATAATTAAGTACAGGGTTCACGTCATGATTCGATTCTGTATAAACTTATTACATATTGAAATCCCTTGTTTTTCGTCCATTTAATAAGAAATCTGCAGAATTGTTCAATTTGTTGTTTACGAATATTTTTTGTGAAGTTAAATCTGCAATCTATCTTCTATCTATATCTATGTATATATATAAAATAAAGTTGTGTTAGTTACACCACTTACAACTCAAGAACGGCACGAAGTTCTGACTAACTAAGTGTGCTTGAGCATTTTCGAATATTATTATCGATTCCGTGTACACGTAGTTAGGATGTTATATCTATAAAACTACTTTGATGATAGATGATAGATATCGATAAAAAATAATTAAATTTAGGTTTAGGTGGTTTTAGGATAAGGAAATCGTTTTAACAAAGTTTCATTTTCAAAAAAAATACTTTAACATTTATTTCTAAACAAATAATTAAGCACATCAATCTGTTATTATTTGAGTTTTCACACAAATAGTTAGGGTAATTGATTAAGTGCTGAAAAACTCTTCGTTAACTTTGTATAATACATTTAATATAATACTCGTAAATACAGCTCAAAGCTGTCAATTCTAGTCTAATATAAATCGCCATAAACATATTCCTGGTCAAAGATTGTTTGCGGTTAGTAAATCGAATCACTAAATCCTAGATGCAGATCCTTTGACTTTGTCTTTGAAACTCAGTAACGAAGCTACTCTAAAGCAAATCTTTGCTTAGTTCATACACAAAACGTTACGAAACAGCTTCGGGCTGCATTTGAGACTTGGTTAGTTTAATTTATTTACTGGAAGGTAAACGTTTCGTCAGTCTTCTACAGATGCATATAACGGTACTCACGTCAAGGCAGCGGGAAATCATAAGGCGTAATTTGATTCCTTGATTGCGACCTACGGATCGTTATATAACTTCTGAAAGTTTATTGTTTAGTAGAAATGACCATTTGACTTGATGAACACACTCCAAATTGTTACTTAAAATCAGTAAAATACCGATCAAAGGCATTCTAAGGCCAATAATCTAACTGATTTTTGTCTAATATATAAAATTCTCGTGTCACAGTTTTCGTTGCCATACTCCTCCGAAACGGCTTGACCGATTTTGATGAATTTTTTTGTGCTTATCCGGTATCTATGACAATCGGCCAACATCTATTTTTCATCCCCCTAAATGTTAGGGGTAGTCCACCCCTAAATTTATTTTTTTATTTTTTAGACAAAACTAGGAAATTATTTATATGGCAAAACAACGTTTGCCGGGTCAGCTAGTATTATATAAAATTGGGTAAAAGATGATCATTCCCAACCTGTCGTAGATTTGTACCGCAACACTTAATAATGTGCTAATTTGTGAGTCGCAAATGAAATACCATAGTAAATGAAGTTACAGTTAGTCCATCAGAGATTTCTGAAGAAACTGTATCGTGTTATTTATATTTTGGTGGTTACCACATTATGTAATTTTACGCTGGAACAAAGGTGAGTTTTATTCAACATCGGGGTTATATTAGTCCCAAGGCTCTTCCCGAAACTCCGCGAAGTTCCAAGGACGCACCTCCCCCCGCACTTCACACGGTGGACCGATAGGTCACTGATTGACTCGGGTCGAGACGTCTAGACATGTTTCTGTTGGGCGACTATATTAAAAAGTTAGTTACACTGTGGCATTATACTCTTACTAATGATGGCTCTTGGCTGTTAGCCAGCAAAATGATAGTGTCACGAAAGTCTTAATTTGTTAGAAAAAAATCATTCATCATGCTACACTACAATGTATTATAGCAACATTTTAAATAATAGTGTTATACTTTAACGTATCTTTAGCCGTTATTATATAAGCTTTTAAAATTCTTTTGCTTTAACCTGCATAGTGACATTATTTATAGTTATCATAGTTGAATCTCGTTAATTTAATATAAATTCGTATAAATGATATATCTATAAATTTTGCTGCGTCAGCTGAGTTTAGGAAAGTTTATATAATCAACGGAACTCTTTTACTATTATAGCTCTTAGAAAATTTTATGATTTTATAAAAGCCGATAAATTACAAAACTTACACAGAAAACCGTATTTCAATCAATCAGCCCGTTTTGGAGATAAATGTGAAAATTTATTTGAAAACGCAACTGTAGCGCCCGCTAGGGAGAACACCATAATGGTCGTAGCGCACATATCAACTCGGAAAGGGATCGGCACCGGATCGCCTCGCCGTCAACCTAACGTAAGCTCGGCTACGGCTAGGCGACGCCGCGCTTACGGCTAGGCGACGCCGCGCTTACGGCTCGCCGGCCGCTGGTTGACGGAATGAATGACAGCAGTTCGCCGACGCAGCGGTAGCCGCGGCGCCGCGGCGCGGGGCGTGCACAAGGAAACGGAAAGGCGAAGGATAGCGTACGGTGAAACGTAAGCGCGGGTACGGCAAGTCGTCCACGCACCGTACCGCGGTTCGTGAGCTTGTCTCGAGGCGAGGCGATTACGTTACGAATCCGATAAGTGTGCTTTACAGTAGGGAGTTTCATACAAAGAATACTGACATGCAAGAGTTGATACGTTTACGTTCCGTTTACGAGTTGATATGTGTGCTATGACCATAAAGCGTATCATTAGATAAGACAATTGTTATTAGACAATTGTTGACAAATCCGTCGAGGGTAATAGCAACATTTCATCTAAATCTAAGCTCACTAAACCTAGTTTATAATCTGTCTACCTTATACGAGTAGCACTCTGTGTCACTAGCACTGTCTAGCACTCTCTATCGCTGATATACCGGTAGTCTTATCACTTACAATAATAGATATTGTAAGAAGTTGGCGTACTGAGTAATTCTTAATTTGAAACGCGCTGTTAGTCTTAAAAACGTATTAAAATGTTAAATGCCATTCATTGTATTACTTAATGTTAAAAAACCATAAATACACAACATGACATAAACAGCATTTAAATCGTAATAACGGTACGAAACTTGGCAGAGTCATTCACATTTAATGCATCTGATAAGACAAATCGCTTTCCCGCATCCAAAATCCTTCATGAATCAAGTAAAAATACAGCAACATCCATAGTTACTTTCCTCGTTTAGTTTAGCGATTTATTCGATTTGGCTGATAACAAACTATATTATAATTGCGTAGATTCAATATCAGTAAAATATCTGATAATTGAATGACGTGATGTATTTAATTTGAATGATTGTATTTTATACAAAGTATAATAATTCATGCTATCATTGGGGAAGCAAAATATGCTCCAATTAACATTGCAAAAGGTGGTTCATATAAATAATATCTGACTTATTTATATGAACCACATTTTGCAATTCACGTCAACCGGGCAACCGTATGAACGACACCCACCACATGACAGCCACAACAAAGCGTTGATAGTCCTGTATCAAATAGTAATAACTCTGTAGCCACATCACAAATAATATTTCAAAAACATTGTTACGTAAAAATAACTGTACTAGTGGCATTACAATTCAAATTAAGTCTATCTGGCTCGCTTCAGCCCATTAATGGCCCACTACTGGGCACGGGTCTCTCCTCTTAAGGAGGCCTAGAGCATACTCCACTACGCTGCTCCAGTGTGGATTGGTGGAGGAGTTAGTGGCCAACCTGAGTGTCGGAAGTTTTCAAACCGCTCGAGGGCCTCCGACATGGCTTAACGACTGTTATTTTATGATAACAACCGGGACCGACGTCTTTACATGCCCTCCGAAGCACGGAAACGCTCAAGAATTTTTTTGTCACTAGCGGTCACCCATCCAACTACCGACTGCGCCCGCTGTTGCTTAACTTTGTCAATCACTTAGGATCGACGGAAGCCGCTGGGCTATGAGCGCTAAGTCTACCTAATACATTAAAATTGTGCGTCGCGAGATTACGTATTACGATTATCTGAGTTAAAATTGACTAAAACTCTGTTACTAAGGTAAGTTACCTTATTACGTCGTTGGCGAGTGAGTTTTACCAATAAACACAAAGTCCTACAAATAATTATAAATGTGAAAGTTTGTGAGGATTTTTCGTTCATTTAATTTACCATGTTCGTAGAGATTTCACCCTTATGGTTGACCCTATCGATTAATGCTATAAAAGTGCTATGGCAAGCATATTTAAAAAAGCATTTGCATGAGATTTTGCTTCTTTTCAAGAATAAATAAATGTTTCATTTCACTAAAATTTGCTATCTACAGTATTTAGAGTACATTGTTTCCAAGTGGCATTACAAAATTCTACTCTGTATATTTATGTTCACAGTTCTTGTTGTACCTAGAGCGTAACTAGCTTTATTAGGTTATATTGTGCTTACTTGCATCAGGGAAGCAAAACTTAGCCTGTAAATCTGCGAGCTCACTAAGTTCACGTTGAATTTGTCAAAACACATTTATTTGTCGCGCACTCGAAGCTGTCGGATCATTAGTGAAATAGGTGTGACGATGAGCGGTGATAATAATAGAAGATTTCAGTCACTTTACCCTACTAATATCGTAGAAGACATAATAGTACTTAATAGTACTATTGTACTAATATTATAAACGTGAAGTTTGTTTGGATGTATAGATTTTTGTTTCTCTTTCACGCAAAAACTATTGAATGGATTTTCATGAAAAGCACACAGGTATAACATGATCTGGAATAGGGCATAGCGTGCTTATTATTCCGCAAAAGACGGGCAAAGTCGCAGGCAGATTGATAGTAGATTGTAAGATAAAATACCACAACATCGCAAGATCAAGAAAATTAGTACCAGCTGGTAATTTACGTAGTAAGCTTAGTAACTTAAACTCCTGAAATCACTATACTTCTAATATAACCTGTGTGCGGTTGCGGTCGATGAAAAGAGTTCAACTGGCAATATGAATTAGAATGTATGCCAAATTCTTTATGCATTCAGCCGGCATGGACCAAAAAGTGTTTGGCAACAAAATGCGGTGTAGTCATGAAGTGTTAGAAAGTTTACGTTTTATTCTAAAGAATATGGTAATAATATTCGGCTTTAAAATGCTAATTTTGATCAGAGTCAAGTGTCCTCCACCCTACTAACAGAATAGTAGGTGTTGGGCATGTGAAAAATTCACGGCAGTAGCATAATATACATTTATTAAGTATTATTATAGAAAACTAATACAACTAACGAGTAATAGCCGTTGACGGGCTACAAAAGGGCACGGGCACCTTATACCTAAAGGAAGCCTATTAGATTAACTTATGTTATTCTTAAATATTCTGAGAATCAGTTTTCTATTTTGCACAAAAAATTATGATTGAATAGAACTTACCAATCAGTCCTGCAGATATTGCCGCGATTTTATTGATACCTCATTTGTAATTTACCGCCTCTAACTTCTCAAAAAACAGAAGTTAAGTGAGTGCAAATTCCAAGTTAAGTATCAAATCATCTTCTTGCTTCATTTTCTTCAATTTTTAAAGGAGGACAACTGTCGGTATGAATATTAGAATGTCTACGTTGACAGCTAAGAACCTTAGCATTAGAATTCTATATTTATTCACTTAAACACAAAAGTTGTTCATTCCTCAAGTAAGTAATCACTTATCCAGGTTACACGAACGAAAGAAGTGCAAGTACCAAGATCAAAAGGCAAGAGCTCCTTAAGTTCGTCTTAATTTATCCTTTCCTGTTGCAAATTGAGTGTAAACCCAGTGAGGGAGATGAACAAGGTTTTAGGTCGTTATGCTACCGAAAGTGTTAATTTGGCGGCGAGCCAGCTCGTAATGCGCGAGTGTGCTAATGAAAGAGCGTGGTCAAGTGGATGCATCTTGTATCGTAAGATCACCATTAATAGTAGAGTTCATTCACACGAGACACAATCGTTGAGCCTATTTCAATCCGAAATCAATCAGTGGAGTTAAGTTTTATACAGCGTTATTCTTAGTATATCCCATCCATCCATCCATCCATCAGCCCTTGGAGGTCCACTGCTGGACATAGGCCTCCCCTAACTTGCGCCACTATGACCGGTCCTAAGCCCTCTGAATCCAGCCGATGCCCGCTGTCTTCTTCAGGTTGTCAGTCCACCTGGTCAGAGGGCGTCCTATGCTCCTTTTTCCAAGACGTGGGCGCCATTAGAGGACCTTTCTTCCCCAACGGTAATCGGTCCTTCGCACTATGTGGCCAGCCCATTGCCACTTCAGCTGGCTAATTCTTTGAGCTATTTCGGTTACCCTTGTTCGTCTACGGATCTCCTCATTTCTGATGCGATCACGTAGAGAAATACCGAGCATAGCCCTCTCCATAGCCCGCTGCGCTACTCTGAGCTTGTGGATTAGGCCAATAGTAAAGCACCACGTCTCGGATCCGTATGTCATCATTGACAACACACATTGTTCGAACACCTTCGACTTCAGGCACTGAGGTAGTGTTTTGGACGCCAAAATATGACGCAGTTTCCCGAACGCAGCCCATCCGAGTTGGATTTTACAAGTGACTTCTTTCTCGAAGTTGGACTTACCTATCTGAATCACTTGTCCCAGGTAATTGTATTCGTCTACAACTTCGGGAGCAGCGCCATCAACAACAACCGGTACGGGTGTGACATGGATATTCGACGTGATTTTCGTCTTGTCCATGTTCATCTTAAGACCCACCCGTTGTGAGGCGCTGTTCAAATCCCCAAGCATTGTACCAAGTTCTTCCAGGGAACCTGCCAGGATGACTATATCATCGGCACCTTAGTATATACGACAGCTGAAAACAGTTTGTTCACTACTTTGCACACTACTTTGTGTTTTCTACTTTGCACAAAACATTATGATTGAATGGAACTTACCAATTAGTCCTGCAGATATCGCCGCGATTTCCTTGATACACCATTCGGAATCTATCCTTCCCTAATTATAAAACACAAGTTAGAGGAGGGAAGATTCCAAGTGGAGTACCAAATCATTTTCTTCAAAAGAGGACAACTGTCGATATGAATATTAGAATGTCTACGTCGACAGCTAAGGTTTCATTCGAATTCCATATTTATTCACTAAAACACAAAAGTTGTTCATTCCTCAAGTAAGTAATCACTTATCTACGTACCTGGTACTTCCCTACTACGTACTGGTACTACCAAGATCAAAAGGCAAGAGCTCCTTAAGTTAGTCTTAATTTATCCTATCCTGTTGCAAATTGAGTGTGAACTCAGTGAGGGAGATGAACAAGGTTTTAAGTCGTTATGCTACCGAAAGTGTTAATTTGGCGGCGAGCCAGCACGTTATACGCGAGTGGGCTAATGAAAGAGCGTGGTCAAGTGGATGCATCTTGTATCGTAAGATCACCATTAATAGTAGAGTTCATTCACACGAGACACAATCGTTGAGCCTATTTCAATCCGAAATCAATCAGTGGAGTTAAGTTTTATACAGCGTTATTCTTAGTATATCCCATCCATCCATCCATCCATCAGCCCTTGGAGGTCCACTGCTGGACATAGGCCTCCCCTAACTTGCGCCACTATGACCGGTCCTAAGCCCTCTGAATCCAGCCGATGCCCGCTGTCTTCTTCAGGTTGTCAGTCCACCTGGTCAGAGGGCGTCCTATGCTCCTTTTTCCAAGACGTGGGCGCCATTAGAGGACCTTTCTTCCCCAACGGTAATCGGTCCTTCGCACTATGTGGCCAGCCCATTGCCACTTCAGCTGGCTAATTCTTTGAGCTATTTCGGTTACCCTTGTTCGTCTACGGATCTCCTCATTTCTGATGCGATCACGTAGAGAAATACCGAGCATAGCCCTCTCCATAGCCCGCTGCGCTACTCTGAGCTTGTGGATTAGGCCAATAGTAAAGCATCACGTCTCGGATCCGTATGTCATCATTGACAACACACATTGTTCGAACACCTTCGACTTCAGGCACTGAGGTAGTGTTTTGGACGCCAAAATATGACGCAGTTTCCCGAACGCAGCCCATCCGAGTTGGATTTTACAAGTGACTTCTTTCTCGAAGTTGGACTTACCTATCTGAATCACTTGTCCCAGGTAATTGTATTCGTCTACAACTTCGGGAGCAGCGCCATCAACAACAACCGGTATGGGTGTGACATGGATATTCGACGTGATTTTCGTCTTGTCCATGTTCATCTTAAGACCCACCCGTTGTGAGGCGCTGTTCAAATCCCCAAGCATTGTACCAAGTTCTTCCAGGGAACCTGCCAGGATGACTATATCATCGGCACCTTAGTATATACGACAGCTGAAAACAGTTTGTTCACTACATTGTACACTACTTTGTGTTTTCTACTTTGCACAAAACATTATGATTGAATGGAACTTACCAATTAGTCCTGCAGATATCGCCGCGATTTCCTTGATACACCATTCGGAATCTATCCTTCCCTAATTATAAAACACAAGTTAGAGGAGGGAAGATTCCAAGTGGAGTACCAAATCATTTTCTTCAAAAGAGGACAACTGTCGATATGAATATTAGAATGTCTACGTCGACAGCTAAGGTTCCATTCGAATTCCATATTTATTCACTAAAACACAAAAGTTGTTCATTCCTCAAGTAAGTAATCACTTATCTACGTACCTGGTACTTCCCTACTATGTACTGGTACTACCAAGATCAAAAGGCAAGAGCTCCTTAAGTTAGTCTTAATTTATCCTATCCTGTTGCAAATTGAGTGTGAACTCAGTGAGGGAGATGAACAAGGTTTTAAGTCGTTATGCTACCGAAAGTGTTAATTTGGCGGCGAGCCAGCACGTTATACGCGAGTGGGCTAATGAAAGAGCGTGGTCAAGTGGATGCATCTTGTATCGTAAGATCACCATTAATAGTAGAGTTCATTCAGACGAGACACAATCGTTGTGCCCATTTCAATCCGAAATCAATCAGTGAAGTAAAGTTTTATACAGCGTTATTCTTAGTATATCCCATCCATCCATCCATCAGCCCTTGGAGGTCCACTGCTAGACATAGGCCTCCCCTAACTCGCGCCACTCTGACTGGTCCTAAGCCCTCTGAATCCAGCCGATGCCCGCTTTCTTCTTCAGGTTGTCAGTCCACCTGGTCAGGGGGCGTCCTATGCTCCTTTTTCCGAGACGTGGGCGCCATTAGAGGACTTTTCTTCACCAACGGTTATCGATCCTTCGCACTATGTGGCCAGCCCATTGCCACTTCAGCTGGCTAATTCCTTGAGCTATGTCGGTTACCCTTGGATCTACGGATCTCCTCATTTCTGATGCGATCACGTAGAGAAATACCGAGCATAGCCCTCTCCATAGCCCGCTGCGCTACTCTGAGCTTGTGGATTAGGCCAATAGTAAAGCACCACGTCTCGGATCCGTATGTCATCATTGACAACACACATTGTTCGAACACCTTCGACTTCAGGCACTGAGGTAGTGTTTTGGACGCCAAAATATGACGCAGTTTCCCGAACGCAGCCCATCCGAGTTGGATTTTACAAGTGACTTCTTTCTCGAAGTTGGACTTACCTATCTGGATCACTTGTCCCAGGTAATTGTATTCGTCTACAACTTCGGGAGCAGCGCCATCAACAACAACCGGTACGGGTGTGACATGGATATTCGACGTGATTTTCGTCTTGTCCATGTTCATCTTAAGACCCACCCGTTGTGAGGCGCTGTTCAAATCCCCAAGCATTGTACCAAGTTCTTCCAGGGAACCTGCCAGGATGACTATATCATCGGCACCTTAGTATATACGACAGCTGAAAACAGTTTGTTCACTACTTTGCACACTACTTTGTGTTTTCTACTTTGCACAAAACATTATGATTGAATGGAACTTACCAATTAGTCCTGCAGATATCGCCGCGATTTCCTTGATACACCATTCGGAATCTATCCTTCCCTAATTATAAAACACAAGTTAGAGGAGGGAAGATTCCAAGTGGAGTACCAAATCATTTTCTTCAAAAGAGGACAACTGTCGATATGAATATTAGAATGTCTACGTCGACAGCTAAGGTTCCATTCGAATTCCATATTTATTCACTAAAACACAAAAGTTGTACATTCCTCAAGTAAGTAATCACTTATCTACGTACCTGGTACTTCCCTACTACGTACTGGTACTACCAAGATCAAAAGGCAAGAGCTCCTTAAGTTAGTCTTAATTTATCCTATCCTGTTGCAAATTGAGTGTAAACCCAGTGAGGGAGATGAACAAGGTTTTAAGTCGTTATGCTACCGAAAGTGTTAATTTGGCGGCGAGCCAGCACGTTATACGCGAGTGGGCTAATGAAAGAGCGTGGTCAAGTGGATGCATCTTGTATCGTAAGATCACCATTAATAGTAGAGTTCATTCAGACGAGACACAATCGTTGTGCCCATTTCAATCCGAAATCAATCAGTGAAGTTAAGTTTTATACAGCGTTATTCTTAGTATATCCCATCCATCCATCCATCCATCAGCCCTTGGAGGTTCACTGCTGGATATAGGCCTCCCCTAACTCGCGCCACTCTGACTGGTCCTTAGCCCTCTGAATCCAGCGGGTGCCCGCTTTCTTCTTCAGGTTGTCAGTCCACCTGGTCAGGGGGCGTCCTATGCTCCTTTTTCCGAGACGTGGGCGCCATTAGAGGACCTTTCTTCACCAACGGTTATCGATCCTTCGCACTATGTGGCCAGCCCATTGCCACTTCAGCTGGCTAATTCCTTGAGCTATGTCGGTTACCCTTGGATCTACGGATCTCCTCATTTCTGATGCGATCACGTAGAGAAATACCGAGCATAGCCCTCTTCATAGCCCGCTGCGCTACTCTGAGCTTGTGGATTAGGCCAATAGTAAAGCACCACGTCTCGGATCCGTATGTCATCATTGACAACACACATTGTTCGAACACCTTCGACTTCAGGCACTGAGGTAGTGTTTTGGACGCCAAAATATGACGCAGTTTCCCGAACGCAGCCCATCCGAGTTGGATTTTACAAGTGACTTCTTTCTCGAAGTTGGACTTACCTATCTGGATCACTTGTCCCAGGTAATTGTATTCGTCTACAACTTCGGGAGCAGTGCCATCAACAACAACCGGTACGGGTGTGACATGGATATTCGACGTGATTTTCGTCTTGTCCATGTTCATCTTAAGACCCACCCGTTGTGAGGCGCTGTTCAAATCCCCAAGCATTGTACCAAGTTCTTCCAGGGAACCTGCCAGGATGACTATATCATCGGCACCTTAGTATATACGACAGCTGAAAACAGTTTGTTCACTACTTTGCACACTACTTTGTGTTTTCTACTTTGCACAAAACATTATGATTGAATGGAACTTACCAATTAGTCCTGCAGATATCGCCGCGATTTCCTTGATACACCATTCGGAATCTATCCTTCCCTAATTATAAAACACAAGTTAGAGGAGGGAAGATTCCAAGTGGAGTACCAAATCATTTTCTTCAAAAGAGGACAACTGTCGATATGAATATTAGAATGTCTACGTCGACAGCTAAGGTTCCATTCGAATTCCATATTTATTCACTAAAACACAAAAGTTGTTCATTCCTCAAGTAAGTAATCACTTATCTACGTACCTGGTACTTCCCTACTACGTACTGGTACTACCAAGATCAAAAGGCAAGAGCTCCTTAAGTTAGTCTTAATTTATCCTATCCTGTTGCAAATTGAGTGTAAACCCAGTGAGGGAGATGAACAAGGTTTTAAGTCCTTATGCTACCGAAAGTGTTAATTTGGCGGCGAGCCAGCACGTTATACGCGAGTGTGCTAATGAAAGAGCGTGGTCAAGTGGATGCATCTTGTATCGTAAGATCACCATTAATAGTAGAGTTCATTCAGACGAGACACAATCGTTGTGCCCATTTCAATCCGAAATCAATCAGTGAAGTTAAGTTTTATACAGCGTTATTCTTAGTATATCCCATCCATCCATCCATCCATCAGCCCTTGGAGGTTCACTGCTGGATATAGGCCTCCCCTAACTCGCGCCACTCTGACTGGTCCTTAGCCCTCTGAATCCAGCGGATGCCCGCTTTCTTCTTCAGGTTGTCAGTCCAGCTGGTCAGGGGGCGTCCTATGCTCCTTTTTCCGAGACGTGGGCGCCATTAGAGGACCTTTCTTCACCAACGGTTATCGATCCTTCGCACTATGTGGCCAGCCCATTGCCACTTCAGCTGGCTAATTCCTTGAGCTATGTCGGTTACCCTTGGATCTACGGATCTCCTCATTTCTGATGCGATCACGTAGAGAAATACCGAGCATAGCCCTCTTCATAGCCCGCTGCTGAGCTTGTGGATTAAGCACCACGTCTCGGATCCGTATGTCATCACTGACAACACACATTGCTCGAACACCTTCGACTTCAGGCACTGAGGTAGTGTTTTGGACGCCAAGATATGACGTAGTTTCCCGAACGCAGCCCATTCGAGTTGGATTCTACGAGTGACTTCTTTCTCGAAGTTGGACTTACCCATCTGGATCACTTGTGCCAGGTAATTGTGTTCGTCTACAACTTCGAGAGCAGCGCCATCAACAACAACTGGTACGGGTGTGAAATGGACATTCGACATTATTTTCGTCTTGTCCATGTTCATCTTAAGGCCCACCCGTTGCGAGGCGCTGTTCAAATCCCCAAGCATTGTACCAAGTTCTTCCAGGGAACCTGCCAGGATGACTATATCATCGGCACCTTAGTATATACGACAGCTGAAAACAGTTTGTTCACTACATTGCACACTACTTTGTGTTTTCTACTTTGCACAAAACATTATGATTTAATGGAACTTACCAATTAGTCCTGCAGATATCGCCGCGATTTCCTTGATACGCCATTCGGAATCTATTCTTCCCTAATTATAAAACACAAGTTAGGGGAGGGAAGATTCCAAGTGGAGTACCAAATCATTTTCTTCAAAAGAGGACAACTGTCGATATGAATATTAGAATGTCTACGTCGACAGCTAAGGTTCCATTCGAATTCCATATTTATTCACTGTAACACAAAAGTTGTTCATTCCTCAAGTAAGTAATCACTTATCCAGTTTACACGACTGAAGTGCAAGTACCAAGATCAAAAGGTAAGAGCTCCTTAAGTTCGTCTTAATTTATCCTATCCTGTTGCAAATTGAGTGTAAGCCCAGTGAGGGAGATGAACAAGGTTTTAAGTCGTTATGCTACCGAAAGTGTTAATTTGGCGGCGAGCCAGCTTGTAATGCGCGAGTGGGCTAATGAAAGAGCGTGGTCAAGTGGATGCATCTTGTATCGTAAGATCACCTCTGACGAGACACAATCATTGTGCCCATTTCAATTTGAAATCCATCAGTGGAGTTAAGCATTATATAACGTTATTCTTAGTAAATACGAAAGCAAAAAGTAGTTTGTTCAGAATCAGTTATTGAATCGATCTCAATAATTTTTAAACCATGTTATATTGGAACGAAGTTCCTTATCGCGCGTTGTGAAAGGGGGCTAGACGGAAAATTACGACACTTTTTGATTCTTACGAATGACGACACTTTTTTTGAAGTGATTCAGAGAGTTTTACAGAGATGGCGCTGTACAACAAAACAATACTTAAATCGAAAGGAACTTCGTTCCATCCGGGTGTCCCTTGACACCTCTCATGTTTTTTTTGTTTCAAATTCGACACCAATGCAAAACATCGTTATTACCAGCCATCTGGATAGTTTTAACTTCGTTGGTTATTATAAATTAATATTATGGGGATTAATATAAACACGTCAAGATGGTTGACAGTTGACTGCGGCGGGCACGAATCGAGGTGGGCCGCACGCTCGGTGACCATGTTTATGCAAGGAAAACGGAGCAACACAACAACTTGTAACTTTGTGAGTTTTCAAGATACACTTTTGAAAATTTTTATGTAGATTATTTAGACAAAACTATTTCACATGTATGTCGGTTTTTGTGTATACAAAGAATAAAATTGTATAGATATACACGCTAAGCATAGATACAACTTTTTATGTAAATATTTACAGACAAATTCGTGGAAAGCTCAACTACTTGATGATACCTGTACGAATATACATTTGATCAACGATGGACAATGCTAATAAAAACATAATATTATTATGTAATAATAACATAATAATGTAATAAATTAGATGCATAAAAATTATAACTAATTATAAGATCTTTTGTAAATTAATTAAATCCAGCAATAAATGAATTGATTTAGAAAAAACATGAATTCTACCAATCTGTTGCTGCACAAGAAGGAAGCGATGCGTCCATTTTTATTTTATGTACTTTAAATTACAATTTTAAATGAAACTTACCAATTTATCTTGAACATCACGGCGCGATGTAAGAACATGCCAAGTGCTAATTCTAAACTACGCTTACTTGTAAACAAACAGTACAGCGTAGTCAAATTAGCCTTGGAATGTCCAATCTATCTTGATTCAGCAACTTTCTTCATTTTTCTTAATTTTTGCGTATGTGTGTGTATCTAATTTAATATAATTTTGGTAGGATATGCAATCCCTTTTTTAACCGACTTCAAATAGGTGAATATTAAATACCATCTGTATGTAGATACTTCTCAAAGACCACTGATACAATTTGGATAGACACGAAGATATTTGGAGATATGCAATTAAACTTTTAAAAAACTAATAGCAAATGATCCGCATTGCTGCATCATTAAGAACTTGAGTTAACATAACCGTAATAGTTATCCTTTAAATTCATCATATGTATATGCTACTGCCGTGAATTTTCTTTATGTCCAATATCTATCATTGTGATGCCAGCGGGACACACACCTGAGTAACCAATATTTGCATATGATCTTTACAAACCCAAATATTTTTGAAGCACCTTTCCAATGACTGGGGTAGAAGAGAAGATAAATTTCATCCCCACTTTACCTGTAGTGGACGGACCTTTAAAACATTTTTTTTTTAGGTTTTATTCTACCACTTTGTTCTTAGTTCTTAGTTTAGTGTTCTAATTGTGAATAGATGTCGTTAGTATAGTGTGTCGTGATTTGAAATGAAAAAGATCGAGCTGTACGGTATACAGCTACAGCAGACAGAATAAGCCTGCGCTTAACTGTAATTAACTGTCACTGTCACTGTTTGGTGAGAAATTTTATATTGATTCCTTTTTATCAATTTTTGTTTTTTTGTTTTTAAATGGAATATTATTATTTTTATAATATTTTTTTCGTGAACATTAACATCTATAAAATAAAATTGAATTCTAAAATTAGTCAACATCCCCATTGAGTTAGATCGTGTATCTGGCGGAAATTGACTTCCTGTTCGCATAAGTACATGTCAAAGTTCATGTTATGATGAGTAGATAATTATTATGTATTTACATATGTCTAAGTGTTACTACGTAGTATAACGTTATCGCGTTATAATTCAATTAAACCTCAATCACAAATGCCTGATTCAAGCGACGCCCGGGCTCACAGCTACATTTATAAATCAGAGCGATAGCAACCCGATAGTGAAACCGGCTGCAAACATTTGGCTTCGAATCAATCGATGAAATTCAAGGGCGAGCGGTTCGCAAAGGTTTTGAATGCATGCGAAATAACCTTACAGTATAATTTCATGCAAATATGAAAGAAAATATTTGTACAGAAACAGAACCTTTTTCATAGACAGAAACTTAAGTACTATTCACATACGAAATAAGTAAAGTCATCTATGATACTTTAATATCACCAATACGCACTGGAGGCTCGTCGTGGAGTAAGTCTAGGCATCTTCAAGAGAAGAAAGTCGTACTTAGTAGTTGGCTTATAATGGACTAAATTCAATATAACATCGTGAAGAAAGATCACTTAAGAGTTATATTATATTCGCAAAGGCATATGAAGCTGAGCATTTGGCCACCGTCGTGAACTGTAGCACATACCCCCCATATTGTGAGGTGATATAGTTCATTGACAAAATAATACAATTAATATAACTATAAGATACACTAATACCGAAGGACATTTTGTCCCAACACTTAGTTCAGTCAAGTAATATTAATCTAATGAAGACCAAATAATGGAAGACTTCAGAACAACTTATTATTGTATACAGAAATGTACACGCGGGAAAGTCTCTGCTCAAAAAACGCAAATAATCAACTTCTTATCAATACATCTTATCGAAAATAAAGCCAATTATACTTCATTTGATTTTAGAATACAAATAGAAATGACCCTGACCTTATACAGATTCCACTATTAATGGTTTTAATGTATTCTTGAGAAAGTAGCCGTCGTAATAACAGCCATTAACTTCAACTTAACGGTCGAAATTCTACCGTAATTTATGTTAACAAAGGGTTACTTCAAATTGACGCTATTTAATATATCCTATTTTAATTAATAAATATTTCTAACAAGGTAATAGTTACGTAAAATACTGCACATTGTTTTATTCATTTCTTCAAAACTACTGGACCAAATGAGTTGAAATTTGGTACTCATGTACTTTTTTGTGACTCAAAGACAAAAGTATAAAGTAGACAACTGAATTTGAAAAAAAATGAAACAAAATCTAAATTAAACAAGAACTGTTTTGCAAACCGTATTGTGTGATATGTCAAATGAAAGGGCTTGTTGCAAGAATTTTAAATATGTTTTTGTTATAGTTCTACAATGGATAGTTTTAAAATTATTCAAGAAAGAATGAAATTTAAAGCTAAAAATCGACAATTCCACCTCCCTTATCTCTGAAATTATTGACGCTAGAATTTTGAACAAAATACAGAGAATATTTCTTTACTTAAATATTACAGGAAAACCTATAAGAAGTCTATAGTCTTCAAAAAATAGGAAATAATGGTAAGTACATAATCAATGTACGGTAATAACACATACACACGGTACATAATCAATGTCAATGTACATAATCCATTCAATGGTTTGGAAGATATAACGTAATAAAGTATATAACACACACACACACACACACTCACATACATACGTACAAGATACGCGTGAAAAACATAACCCTTCATCGCAGTCGGGTAAAAACTTAAGTAATAATATACAAAAAATTAATCCTTTGGACAATAGGAAGTAATCTAATCAAGCTTGTAAAAATTGACTCTTTTGTACTTGTACACTATTTAAAGGGTGTACAAGTAACCTACAAACAGGGTAAGCTAAATGAAAGCGTTTCAAAAGGGGCACAAAGGATTTCTCTTCACGTATTTATGTATTATTGTGAGGATGTTTTTAAAAAGCAAAGCCACGAAGTCCGTAGAAAAACCACTAAAAATATTTAAACATCACAATTAGGATACTAACTATGGACTTTGTGAAGTAAAGGATTGTATTACCACATGAGATTACAGTTAGGCACTTATGGATAAATTGCCAGCGATATTTGACCACAAACTACAAACATCTTCAACACACAAACATAAATTTATTAAAGATTGTTTATAAGAACTCAGTCATAGAAGAGGGACCTCAGACAAAGATCCCCAAAGTCAACAAAAGGGCAACTCACTTACGTAAGTCTGATACTCCGCGTTTACGTAATCCTAAACATGCGTCACACTGCAAGCGAATACTGTTGAAACAATTCGTATAAGATGTTGCTATTTCTAGTTCCATTATCATCTAATAGGCATGTTTACACTAATTATAAATCAATATAAAGTTATGTCTAAAATATTAGTGGTAACATTTAAAGGCCTAAAATATGATTCTTTTATTGAAATCAATCACAATAAATTAAATATCATTAATTTAAAAATGTTACAAATTGCACTCACTGTCACGTGACCTCAAACGCCATTTTGAGAATATGAAGTCATTGGAACAATTTTATATGGAAATTCAACAAGCTTAGTAGACAGATAGTATAGAATAGAATAGAATAGAATAGAATATTATCATTTATTGTAAGACTGTTTACATTTTACATTTTGGTGTTAAAATCAGATATAGGTATTAACAGTCTACCCTTAACGGGCATACAATTTGTCAGATTTTATAAATATTAAATTAAATTTGTTACAATGCTTAGGTACCTACGAGAATTTATCAATTCTTATAGTCAACCGAAATTAATAAAAATAGGGAAAATATTATATGTCAGACAGAATAATAATAATAATAATAATTAAGGCTCCATGTCAGCAAAGAATTCATTTATTGTATTGTATTGTATTGAATATAGTTTAGTGACGTCACGTGACGTTTTTGGTGAGAAATTTGATAATGATTTTTATTTATCAATTTTTGTTTTTAAATTGAAGATTATTTTATTTTATTTATTTATATTTATTTTGCGAGTAACAGAGACCCATGTTTGTTAGTAAGTAAGACTTATATTTAAGACTATTATTTTTATAATATTTTTTTCGTGAATGTTGAGGTTCTATCTTTAAAATAAAATTGAAGCCTAAAATTAGTCAACATCCCTATTATGTATGCTTGGAAGAGAAATGAACTATAATAATATGAGCTGTTATCTGATATTAATTATTATTTTTCTTTCCTTTGATCTTTGTTATTATGGCTATCTATTAATATAGCATGCGACATCAACTAAACTTCGGTTATGATACAGCTATTACATTGGCTATTTACAAAAATCTATAACAACTACCCAACCATCTCTCCCCTCCCACTGCTAGTGATATATACATCTAGCGAGCAGTACACTATTGACTATATTGAAGACTTTATAATTTGTACAGTTGCGCATTATTTTTTATAGCATGCGAGATCAACTTAATGTTTCAATAGACTTCGTTTATGATACAGCTATTAAATTGGCTATGTACAAAATGACTGTAACTAATGACCCACCACCTCTCCTCTCCCGCTGCTAGTGTCATGTACATCTAGCAAGCAGTACACTTTTTAGTACACTGAAGACAGTTTGTATATTTATCTATATTTTATTGTAGCACGCGTTATGTTACAGCTATTTAATTTGCTATTTAAAAAGCTCTATAACTACTGAGCTGTTCCACCACCTCTCCTCTCTCGCTGCTCTTGACATATATATACAATAAACATCTATCGAGCTTAGTTCTTAATGTATACTAAGAAGTATTTTGAAGGCCGTACAATTTCTAAAGTGACATCAACTTAATGCTTTAATAGAATTTCAACACAGTAATTTGCATGTTTGTATAAAAATGCTAATGATTGTATATAAATGTTCTTTACGTTCGGTTAGTTTAACCATGGTTTAACCACTCTGTGTAACTGGTTGGGTTTGACGATTTCGTTGTATAAAGGTTGTGAATACTTTAATTCACTGCAGCCTGTATGTTCAGTTCATATGCGTATGAATTAAAGTTACGATTTACATTATTTAAAATACTTTAAAGTAGTGTTTTTTTAATTATTTCTTTAAAGTTTTACTATTATCAAGTATGATTTCGTAATTGTGCTCAAACAATTATTTATTTCTGGTTAAGATTTTATCAGATCCAGTATTAATATTATTTAATTTATTAGTATACTCACACTGCCATAACTTCACAAACACTACGTGTAACAAAGATAATGTATTGAATTATACTGTTTCTTAGAATCAATCTAATTTGGTCGTACTTATTTCGTCTACGTTTTGTAAATGACACACTGTATCGCGTTAAATAATCCGAGTTGCTTTATTTTCATTGTTCCAATCTTATAATAGTTACGTCGGGCCTTTGTGAAATCGCTTTGCCAGGGTCAATCGGTTTTCTGTGCGAGAACGTTTTCCTACCATGGAACTGTAAAATTTTCTTTGTAGAGCTTATAAGCTACGTTTTGTCTAGAAACTTTTGTTATATTAACTTGTTTAATAGATTGTTTATTATTTTAAACAGTTTCTTTTATAGTATACTAGTGGATAAGCGGCGTGTTCCACTACGCTAAAGAAATTGTAATGAGAATGACAGATCAGTGTTTTCTTGATGTTGACCTTGATGCGCCTTTTTACATATTATTATCTTCAAAATGTTGTATGGGAAAAGTGGAAAACTGAGGATGAATTGTTTAGTGGTCTCAAACCACCTTCGGATTATTGCCTTTCAAATGAAACCACTTTGAGGCATATCGGATGGATGGTTTCAGAGTGTATAAAGAACGTATAACATTTTTTGTGTTCTATATTATATAGATAAATAACGTCACACACTCATAGCCCCACACTAGTACTCCCTGTTGTGAGTGTCATGGACAACAGCCACAGAACAACACACACACACCGAGACTTACCATTTCCATATTCCGTGACGCTGTTTAATATACTCGTAGTAACTGTGTTATTAAACGCTTGACAAACGTCAACATGTTTGTATCGCTCGCCAGCTAAACGCAGCGTTGCGTTACGATTATTGCATTTACTGCTGACAAATACAATCGTGTTCACTCACCCCTTCACTAGCCTGGCGCAATTTGAGCACTACACCTATATTGTCAACCCTCCTGAATACAAGTCACGATAACGGATGGTTGACTATTGGTGTATTATTTTATTTGAAACTAGTAACCACTGTCGCTTTGCTTCGGGTTTCGTACTCAAGAACAATAGAGGATCCTATTGGTGAAATAATTTTTGAAATCGGTCCAGTAGTTTTTTATTTTATCTATTACAAACAAACAAACAAATAAAGAAACAAAAATCTAAAGTTTGCTCTTGATATTAGTTTCGATTGTGTTTATCTGATATCTGTATGTGCCTCAAGTCCAGACCCCTTAAACATGTAAACCGCTTACGGAATTGATGAAATTAAATGTTTTTATATTAAACATAGGTTTTCTGTTTGATTTACAAACTCTGTTTTCGTTAATGCTATATTATAGCAAGTCAAACAAATGGTATGGTATAACTCTCAGTCTACCACCCTTGAGCATGAGTCAACCGCCAAACGACTCATCGTATTCCGGCTGGGTTGAGAGCCAGTTTTTTCTTTCTTTTTCTTCTCTCTTTCTTGACCGGCAACACATTAGTGATGCCTTTGGAGTTGATGTTGTCCATGAGCGATGATAGCCACTTACCATCAGGTGGACCGTCAACTCGTTTGCCGGCTATTTCTATAAAAAAGTCGATTTAAACTAAGTATATAAATAAATATTTATTCACTCAGCTCGAGAGAAATTATATTTTAAATGAGTTGTTAGATGTTTGCATCGGCGTTCTATTCAACGATATTTTGTTTTGGCCTTTCAAAGTTCCACTTATTACTATGACTACTTTTCTACGAGTTTCAGCTGCACTCCAATCATTGTTGACCTTTATGTATCTTATGTATGTTTAACCCTGCTAGTAATCATATCTTACTTCATACATAACTGTATGACCTTAAGTAAATACTGTTACGATATTCTCAGTGCATGGTATGCAAACACTGGCCTCGCCGACATACTGCTAACGTGCACGATATTGTTTAAACAAGGGATTTGTGAACAAGCAAATAACACAAAACAGAAGTTTTCATATCTGAGTATTGATAAGAACGCCAGATTTAATTAGTCTATCAGATGAAGATAAATCTGGTAGATGCAAAATTATCACTTCGGATAGCCCGATCTGTTTCGGTGATCCTTAGCAAAGTTTGCTAGTTATAATGCCCTTACCATAATTATAAAATGCTGGCGTCGCCAAACACTATGACGCCAAAAAATGACGTGCATAAGTGTATCAGTGATACCTAAATGAATAAAATATTTTGACTTTGACTTTGACTTTGACTATAGGCTGAGCTTTAATTGTCGCTAATATAATGGAGCATGAACTAATGCATATTGAGGATCGCAGTATAATTTTGTCGATGTAACTTAGGACGCTGTCGGGCATCTCGTTATTAATCGCCTTTTACGAGGTACAAAGAGGTAAAGAGTGTTGCTATTCCACGCAAGTAAACCTGACAACACACGATGTGTTAAGAACAAAGTATGTGGAGATAAACAACAATTACTTATATTACGTTCCTTCACATCCAGTAACGAATGTCGCAATTTTAGACCGATTCACAAATGGAATGTAAAATTCACGAATGGCCGAAATCGAGTCGTTGGCGCGTTGCCGACGCCAGATGAACGATGTAAAATGCACTTTCGAATTTGTGAAAGTGACAGACAGACATTCTAAGGTTCGGAAAAATATCGTTTTAAGTTACGGAAAGTGGTTACAATCTACGGCTTGTGACAGTCAGTTGCGCGTCGTCTCGTTTGATAGAGCGAAATGATTCGCTTTTAGAAGATTTGTGTATTTCCGATAGGCCAGTGTAACTCGTGTATTGTGACAAGGCTAATCTGCAAGCTATCATCCTCAATTCCCTAGAGAAGTTTGAAATGTTATGTTGTCCTAACTACCTACCTACAATAGATGTATATGCATAGTTGGCTTGGCATTGGATTGGCTTCACAGTGTGGCGTCACAACAAAAACAAAATATACCAAAAGATATTCAATAATGTTTGGAATAACACAGACTGAATGGGAAACTACCGAGTTTTTGGCACCACGCTTGAAATCCAGATGTTCAGCCAACAATACTTTCTAAGACCAGGTGTGCATAAAACTTATGTTGTTATGAACTTCGAGAATCGATGCAGGGTAAACTTAGATGAATTTTCAAAACAATGGTCGCCTTACTTTTCTCGTATGTTTTTAAAGTTTGGGCAGAATTATGAGTGAGACGTCAACACATAACTAACTGAACTCAATTTAGTCTTGTTCCTGTTTGTTGAAAGAGTTCCTTGCTCAGGTAACATTGCTGAAGCAGGTTGGTGAACTGAAGTTTCACTTACAGCATATAGTTTTTTTTTTAACTAAAAATAAAAATAGGTTACTTTGCATTGCTCATTTATAATCAATACATAATAAACAACGCTACATACTCATTTACTAAGTAGAAGATACTAATTATAGTTCTAATTGTTTTGATCACATTGTAATGACGATTTATTATACATAATAATTGGTTTAATTCTCAACATGTCCGCTTGAATATTTAATTTTAGTGTCTAGTACTAGTATACAATTAAATAACCCCATTTGCCTATAAGTAACATTGTATACTAAGAAGGCTTCTAGAACCATCTGGCAATATTCCAGCCAAGCAATTGCTGGTGTGTATTTTGTGTTGCCTATCAAAGGATTGGGCAATGAATAATATTGATTCCTTGCCAAACAACTAACAGCGATCTTCAGTGTGTTCAATCTCCCTTTGTTTAGATATACACAACGTGTAACTCTTCTTTGATACGCACTGGAACAGCGTGGTGAAGTATGCTCTAGACCTCTGGGCCATTAATAGGTTGAAGCCAATGCATAACTATCGAGACAGACTGCTTGATTGTAAATCCTCACCATCTATGTAGATGACGTATTATTACTTTTATTTGAGAGTGCCATTGGGTTATTAAAACCCAGTAGCCACTGTGACCAAAAATTATCTATTGTAGCCATGCCCATGAATTATTATATTAATTCTGGTCACCAAGGTTTACGGCCGAAATGAACCGTAACCGAAACTGAACTCTTGGGTTCCTGATTCTTAATGTCTTCAGGCGCTATTACACACCCACAACAGTATTACATACAGAACAAAACAGTATTTTGCATATACTACATGTAAATCTGCGGCGAGATAGGCAAGCTATCGCAAAGGATATATGGATGAATATTTCCACGGCCTTGCAGCATAATCTGCATGTGGTTGATGACATAGATGACCATTACGTAATATTCCTGTGTGGTTCGTAAAATATATATATAGTAGGTTAAGAGTAAAAATATTAACCTGCCACATAAACTTTTACCCCGCCCAAGAATTTAAAATGTGATCTATCGAACGAACTTACAAGGTCATCTTTGCCTCAAGGTCATCTTTGCCTCAAGGTCATCTTTGCCTCAAGGTCATCAAGAAACCAGTGAATTATTTAGTCTGTAACTTTGTGACCGAACGTTAAATATTACATGGATGAATTTAGAAGCAAAAAGGTTAGAACTGAAAAACAAGAAGGCTAACACACCTTTCTACGATCTTATCACTACTAACATAAATTTTCTTAATGTTGTGATACTTATTACATTTTGTTATTTAGGTTCTTAATAGCGTAGTAATTGGTTGCTATATCGTTTCATTGCATTTTCTGAGAAAATTTACCATAGTAGTGTATATCTTTTTTCATACCATCAGGAAGTAGAAATTTTAGAAAATAAAAAGCCTACCGATTTTTTAAAAAAAAACGGATATTTTGACGGGTGAATTTTCGATTGAAAATTAGGGTAATTTTTCGATATTAAGTCAAAATAAGGTGAAAAAATAAATATTTTAAATCAAAAAAATTACAGTAAATATATTTGGGACATAGAAAGGTAAGTTTTCACAAAATTTCGTGAAGAAAGAATCATTTTTGTAAAAGATAAAAATAAAAAACCAAAAACTTGGTTATTTGAAATTTTCACATAAATTTTGAGGTTATGTAAAAAAGTGTAAATATAAAAGTTGTACATCTTTTTATTACCTAGAACTTTGCCTTTTAACTTTTTTCCATTGGACTTGTTTTGCTGGAAATTGAGATAAACCGTTTTTTACACTTAAACCCCCTTCCCTACCTCAGATCGCCCGTAAATTATTTTTCCTTTAATTTTTGTAATATTCTCTTCCTTTTGCAATGGGTTTCATCCTAATATTATTTTTTTCATTTTTTTACCGTTTTCAGAGGTATCGGCACTGGCCTAAAATGAAACTGTCAATCACAAACGATCATTCTTTTTCATACTATCAATGTCATTCGCTTACGGATGTGACTTTCTTTGACGGTTTTCACTCTTACGAGCGACATCTCATACCTCCTAGGAAACTGAATTTACTTAATGATTGTATGATGCTCAGATTAAAGAAATAAAAGGCAGATATATTCATTCAACTAAAATGTGAACCTACCAAAGCAAATACAAACCAAAAAAGCAAATACAAACCCGATTCAGTACTAAAGAAAGCGTCAAATAGCTTTCATGTCACAATTGTCAAAATTTATAAAATAATTTTCTCAGATAAAATGCCGTCTTGCAATTTTAAAACCTGCTAACGTTGTTCCCCAAATCAAGCAAAAGAAGATTAGATATCTTTTCACAGGTAACTGTTCATTATTTTATTATTTATTTATAATAATATTTTTGAGGTGCGCTCGGAAAACAAAACCTCGACAATTATTCAATTTTATACCAGCTTTATATGAAAATCGATTACCCTAAATTAGGGGAAATATGCATGGGTTATTTGAACACTGATCGATTATAAATTTATATCAAAAAAAATATTTTAAAAGTAAATAAGTAGTTGTATTTATTTAAATCTAAAAATGAGGAAATGCAGCCAATGCATAAATACCAGTCGCTGGGTTATTACAAACATAAGATAGATTGTAAAAAGGATTAGAGGGATAAAATAAGGATTTTAACATAGGTAAGCCTGGTTGATTGAAAATATCACGTTTGCCTACGATAAAATGCACGATTGAAAGAAAATATTGTATTCTATTTTAGTTCCTGTTTAGCCTACTCAATAAATTATTTTATTTTGCAGATTGCCGACAAATGCTATTAAACGAGATAAATGGGATTTTATTATTCCTCAAAGTAGGCAAGATAATGATTGGCAATCCAAATTTTGCTTTGTTTATTCATTGCATTTTAATGAAGATGACGTATATTATATATATTTCATGTATTTTAATTATAATAAATGTACTTACTAAAATTTTAATATTTTTCAATGAAAAATAACTACCCAAAAGAGAAAAAACCATAAATTAAAACAATTCAACATATTAAGTACTGTATATTAAAAGAACATTTGACATATTTAATATCTATATTTTTTGATAATTTATAATTTGATAAATAAATTTGCCAATTTAATTTTGCATAATATTTCAAGTCGAAAATATGGCAAAAAATATTTACTAAATTGCGGGAGATAGCGACTTTTTGTTTTCAATGTGGCAACTTACACACACAAAGAAGTATGTGTCTCTACGATGCCACTGCTAACTGTCAATATGGTTGTCATGCACACATAGTGAAAAAGCGGCTTCACGTCATTCGTTGCATTTCTTTGCGAAAGTTATATCTGCCTTTTATTTCTTTAATCGTATGATGAATAGCCATAATTACGCAATTGCAACTCAAAATTAGTTAGGTACTCTGCAGTAACCATATTTAACCATTGCAACTATTACTTTTCTAAAACGCCATAGAATTTTTAAAACTTGTTTGAGTTATTAAATTGTAATATATTTATGTATTAAATAACATAAAACTCATTAATGTACATAATAATATGTTAAATTAACATACGGACATTAATAAAGTTCTTAGCCCAGAGTTGTATGGGATTTTGGCGATTTCCTTTAGCATGATAAACTCGTAGCGTTTGCTACGAAATACGTAGCAACGTAGCGAGGCTCTACGAGATGCTACGACTACTTGAATCTCTACTAATTACCTGTTTCTTGTTTTTTATGGAAATAGCCGGCAAACGAGCTGACGATCCACCTGATGGTAAGTGGCTATCGCCGCCCATGAACATCAGCAACACCACAGGCATCACCGACGCGTTGCCGGCCAAGAAAGAAAGAAGAAAAAGAAAGAAAGAACTGGCTCTCAAGCCCCTAGCCGGAACACGACGAGTCGTTTGGCGGCTGACTCATGCTCGCGGGTGGTAGCTATCCAGGCGAACCCCATGGAGAAATAATAATAGTAGTAATGGTATTAATTAACAATTAAAATTAATACTACTAATATAATCCCTCCGAGGGCCCTACCACCAGCGGGCCGGATTTAGTCACCTTTTACGACACCCTTCCGGCGCGGGATTGGGGTTAGTATTCTAAGCCGCCCCAATACGGCTATTCTGTTGATTAATTATGGCCAAAAACAGGATTACCACATAATGGTCAGACTAAATCAAGTTATCACGCAATCCAACTGTCCAATTTTTAAATGTGTCAATATCAGATTGATATCACTGCTTTACTTTGGGAAATTCAAACGTAAGGACGTAATGAAAGTTTTTCAGGATGGCTACTGTCTTTTTTCCAACCTGTATTTACATAAAGGAATACAGATTGTAGCATACGCATCCACCGAAATCAAGATGGCTGTAATGATACCCTGGGACAGACCGCTTAACGGGTCCTCGATAACGATTTTTTAAGATTCTTCGATGGAAGCCGCAGTAGGAATAAGAATAAGCCGTTGAACTGCTGCCTCCGTAGTACCAATGTCGAATAATGCACGAAATGATTGCATAACACCAGACGCATCCCGGGCTTGCAAGATAGCAGTCGCCAGCAAAACGGTCGTGTGAACAGGTACCCTTGTGACCAACGACGATACGGTTTGATTTGATTCGATAGATTTATTGCGATGAAGCAAGGTGTGACGTTTTTATTTGCATGTACGACACGAAAAGGTTTTTGATAAACTCAGAACATGATGAGATCGAACGTAAGTCACCACAGAAAGAACATTTACTGGTATAAGTTACAATTTTAGATTGCGATCGGTCAGTCGGTCAGTCGCGGTCGGTTGCAGCGACAAGTGAATGAGACACGTTTGGGTTGCATGGGAAGAGAAGACCTTTGAAAAGATTTTGATTTTGATGACTCAGAGAAATGTGTCACCTAATAATGCTTCCCAATTCGATTGTAAAAAACCTTTGAGCTGTTCATACGAAGGAAGTTCAAATTCAGAATACTTTTCTTCAAAACTGCGGCGTAGATTAGTATCAAGCTTTGATAAAATATGTAAAAATACACAAGTTTTCCTCCAATAAGTCAAGTGATTTTCGAAATTCATGACCGTTATGGCATTTGAAGTTAATATTCAAAATATCACGCCAACAAGTAAATGTTAAATCCCGTTTACTTTTGTAGCGGGCGGTGAGAGCAACATACGCGCTGCGATAGTTCTCATGAGTCATCGGGAACGTTTTAACGATCGACAACGCATCGCCGCTAAGAGAAGATATAAGATAGTGGAACTTCTCCGTGTCACTAAGCGAGGTTGAATTGTGTCTTAACGCATTAAACGTATAAAAATATCCAGGCCATTTTTAGGGTTCCGTAGCCAAATGGCAAAAAACGGAACCCTTATAGATTCGTCATGTCTGTCTGTCTGTCTGTCCGTCCGTATGTCACAGCCACTTTTTTTCCGAAACAATAAGAACTATACTGTTGAAACTTGGTAAGTGGATGTATTTTGTGAACCGCATTAGGATTCTCACACAAAAATAGAAAAATAATAATAAATTTTGGGGTTCCCCATACTTAGAACTGAAACTAAAAAATTTTTTTTCATCAAACCCATACGTGTGGAGTATCTATGGATAGGTCATTAAAATGATATTGAGGTTTCTAATATCATTTTTTTCTAAACTGAATAGTTTGCGCGAGAGACACTTCCAAAGTGGTAAAATGTGTGTCCCCCCCTGTAACTTCTAAAATAAGAGAATGATAAAACTAAAAAAAATATATGATGTACATTACCATGCAAACTTCCACCGAAAATTCGTTTGAGCGAGATCTAGTAAGTAGTTTTTTTTAATAAAAAAATACACTAGTATTAAAACATCAATCAAAGTTACAACGAACTACAAGAACTTTTTTTATATTATGTTACTTGCTGCTACGGAACCCTTCATGGGCGATTCCAACTCGCACTTGGCCGCTTTTTTAATATTACCGTTAAACGAGGGAAGGTACATTTCATCGAAACGGTCCTGAATTTCACTATCCGTATCGTTTTCCGAATCATTTAAAAGTTCCAAAATTGTAAAATGCGCGTCTTCAAAATTTGCGGCAATTTGTTTAGCGTTTGGATGATATGAAAAGAATAAATCTCGCTTAGATGAGTCAGTTACAGCTAAAATACCTATTTCTAAGGCCTTTGTTATACGATTGTATGCAATGGTTCGTCTTCTACTCAAAGAAGGCAAGTCGTGAACGTTGTAACCGATATCCAGAGATTTAGACTTCGACTTCTTTAAAATACTTGATTTACGTGTAGAATGTTTATTTAAAAGCGACATGGTTTTATAACGTAAGATAATTTATATTATAGTTGAATAATAAAACAATATGTGAAACCCTTAAAATTGTGGTTGAACGTCAATGCGAAATAAAACGATTGTAAGTAAACAAGTAGATTTGATGCTCAAAAAGAATGTCTCAAACATAAAACGTTAAGAATGCACTCAATAGATAACGAGTATTGACCTTGACCGTGATGTCTGTAGAAAATTGTTACCATACAATATTGACCCTTAGTTACTATGAACGCACATAATACGCATGGGTATTTTTATCTTGGTCGGTTTATAACCTGAGGTTCGTACACCCTGCGACACGGGACGTTTGTTATTCGATACAAACAGATACAAATTAATACTTGATGATAAGGTGTACATGAAATAAGTTGAACGATTATTATAGTCTATGACCAAATGACCAACTTAAATCGCAAGACAAGTGAATCAATTTGCCAGTACTCTGTGTTAACACGTAATGAAATTGCGTTTTGAATGCGTCGAAGCAAAGCGACGACGCGCGTTTATATTTCGAACTACCTCCTTGATATGAAATATAAAATTGTACGATTGAATAAACGATATGGAGTCCGAAATGAAATTATGTTTTTGATGTATGATGTGTAAGTATGTTAATAATGTGATATGTGATTGGATTATTGCGAGCCTATACTAAATTAAGCACCGATGTGAATAGTGATTGCCTAATTTGTGATAAGTACCACAATAACCTACGATTATTTTCGAACTTGTTCGATGGTGATAGTTAGTTAACACAGGTATTTGATATGTACTTCTGATCGGATGGAACAGAATAGAATGCGATGGGTATTTACAGTTCTTATATAAAACAATAGATCGATAATTATATTCTAAGCTAACGATTAATAACCAGAAATACCACAGTAAATTGATTTCGTTTACGATGTGAATTTGTGCAAGTCCCGGGTTTTGGCACCAAAAAGGAATGTATCATACGCATCCACCTAAATCAGGATGACTTTAACCCTGGGACAGACCGCTTAACAGGTCTACGATAACGATTTTTGAAGGTTCTTTGATATAGGCCACAAAAGTTAGACAAATGCACGGCACCTACCTGGTCTGCTGCGTGTACGCCTCGATGATCTTTCACCCGATGTGATGAGGTTTGTGATGAGTTTGAGTGATGATACGGCACTGCTGATGATGGATTGATGAAAATATATGCGTTCGCGCCCGATTACAATCGATTTAGATTTTTTGAATAGCGAGATTGATTTTAATGCGCGCGCGCTGACAGCGTCGGTGTACCGAATCGAAATGCTAGACGATAGCGGCGCCATCTTAATGACAAGCGTCAAGACTGACAGGAGTGCCGGCAAGACAGATAAAAAATAACTGTCATCCGTCACTGTTGTGGCAGGCGAGAACTAATAAGAAATTGATATTTAATAGTTATATTTAGTAACGAAACACAGATATTCCATTATCTAAACTCATCACCTAAATATATAATAAGAAAAATTCTACTTCCAAACTATCTATATGTAAATCAGGACGTATACCTACCACGAAACAATTTAAAAATCTATAGCAATCAGTACTTTGCCACACAGGGTCAACCTGTATATTAATGTTACATTGAAAACAATGCTTAGGCATTTTATGTAATTTCCATTAGATAGATATAAAATAGAGGAGTAACTGAAACTTAACATGCATTGTACTTTATTAACGGCCTCCGACCGTACTTATTAGGACATAAACCGTCATTACAATTGTTGTTTTAACAGCCTGAACGGAAGAGTAAAGGAACTACCTAAATGGCAAGTAGTCACCGTCACCCATCAACATGAGCAATACCAGAGGAATCACCACTACAACCTCACGAAGAAATAATAATAATGATATTAATAAATTATTATAATCAATACCACAAATACCTCCGAAGGGTTTTCCCATCAACAGGATTGCCAGATATCAGAATTTATCTGGGGTGTAATTGGAGACAGTTTTCAAAGCCGCCCCAATACGATACAAACATAATGGAGGAAAGGATCGCACTTAATATCTTAGATTTTACACCAATATATTAGCATGATAAAGCATATGACGTTAAGCTCTGACGTGGTGAAATTAACTTTTCATTTAGTGCATTTTTGCCGATATACATCTACTTATGTAGACGTCCCTATGGACGTACAAACAGGTTTTAATAGTCTACCTTTAATCTCTTTGTGCTTTCGGACAACCCCCGGTGTGAATCCACTGGGGCGTAATGGATCCCTTTTCCGGTCAGAATATTGCACTTTACAATGGCGTAGCGAGAATTACAAAACTTTGAAAGCCCCGACTCTTGAAGTTATTAGAGCGTTCATGCAATGGAAATAGAACCACGGTACTCGGAGGGGAATTATTCGCTTGTTTGTCTGAATATATGTATTGTATTACAGATATTTACCTAATATTGTACATTAAAAAGAATGTAAAATATTGAGTCTTATATTATTCATAGATACATTTTCCATCTTCAATTAACATCGCCCATTTGTAACACTTATAAATGGAACGTATACTCGTATATAGGTAAAGTTAAGATGAAGCACGTATAATGAAGTATGATGTGAACGTCGCGGCGTCGTTCTTCTACGTCAAATCCTGAACACACCTCGAAGTATTCAAATAACTTAAGCATTGAAAATTTGATGGATGAAATGTAACTCTGTGAGGAAACTTGCGCATGTGAAAGTTTTTAATTTCTCAAAGGTGTATGACGTTCCAACGTCATTTGTGAGATGATTTAAGCACATTTCTGAGAGATTCGTGAGGATTCATTATGGTGTGTGGTTTATGGAGCCCCCTTTGTCAATTCGGATTTAATCTAGACAAGATACAAGACTGCTACAAACACAGGTACTATGGTTTCGCATGCCACGGCTGACCTTGCTACGATACAGCACGAAACCTGTGAAATAACGACGAATCACGGCAGCCTTTAGTTAACTTTATGTCCACCTAGTACTATTATGACACAATGTTTGAATTTAACAGCGATTATAACATTACGAATTAATTTCGTAATTAAAAATTGAACTATTATGTATTGAAATGTGTTAAATTACTTGTCTCGTGTTATCTTAGTTGTCTATTTCGGTTTTCAGTCAAACGCATTTTTCTTGTTTACCGTTTCTCCTTTTTTCTGTGAGTAGGTAGGTTTATCAAATCTTGAGTATTTTTCTAGATGTTTAGATTGATTCATGATTAGAAATGCACTTGGCATCACAAATACTGAAGAAAGAGCAATTCAGATCTCGTTCAAATTTAAATGGGACTACGTGAAAAGTACCAGCATTTGAATATAAAAGGAATCATCAAAATCGGTATACCTAGTACAAAGGGATGAGGTAACATACATAAAAAATACAGTTGAAATGAGAACCACCTTCTTTTTTGAAGTCGGTTAAAAATGCCATAATGCGTTTAAAGCCTAATGCGGATTGGAAATTATACGGGACTAAAATGGGCTACGTAATGCCTATTGACACCTGCCGTTCAAATTGTACGAGTATAACAATGAAAATGTAGTTGATTTTGACTTGCTGCTTACTAATGTGGAAAACATTGGCAGGAGTAATTAAGGGTACATGTGTATATTGGTTCTGTACCGATTTTAACATCTACATACTATTACCCCCACGATTCAGTAGTTTTTACGTCATTAGACACTTCCACTCTTGAGATACAGCTCTCATGACTCAGCTCAAGATCAAAGTTGGGGCCTGGTCCTCAATCTCCGCTTGGCCTGCTAGAGATAAGGATCAGAGGTTCCCTACATGCGTTCGGGTCCATGGTGTCGCTACTCACCAACAGCTTGCTGCAAGCTGCCCTGTGGGTTTATTATTATTTGACCGTATTACAAAAAACGAAGGGCTATTTTACTTTGATACTTTTTAATTTTAGTGTAGAATTTAATTGTAGCCAAACTTTGAATTCAGAATTACACAACCAAAACCAATATCCAATACAGTTGTGACAGGAGAAATATTTTTCAACCTTTTTTGGTACAGTTAGCAAAAGGAAATAATATAAGCTTTCCTTATTAATAATAAGAACGTATCACTATCTAACTACTATCAAAAAAATTACTAGAAGGACAGAACGATCGAAACGATCCGCGGAAACTATTTTATTATGTGTCGTTAATGGTAAAATTTCTTGACAGTTTCTGTGTCTCGAAGGCACTTGTTACCAAGTTGTGGGATGATTTTAACTATAAACTGTAGTTTTTACCTGTCTTGAAAACCATACCAATTAAAATGTGAAAAATTTTAGTTTTAATTTTCAGCTAACAATATTCATGCTAAAACAAATAACTCAAGGCTCTGAAGCTCTGAAGTATACAATGATTTTGCCAATAAAATATAATGTCATGAAATCGCTTATCAACAAAGTATAATACCATGAGCTAGAGAAGTGCATACGCAATCGCGTTGTATTTTAAAGTTCTTCCTAGTTTTACTCGCGGAATATATGCGCCCAACCGGCAATACATTCTAAGCAGATGTTTTGTATTCGCTGTCTCAGAGTGAAGAATGAAAGAATGTATGAAATCACTGGTGAAACGTAGCAAGCATCATTTTAAAAATCTATGTTATATCTTTATAATAACCAAATTATGGTTTTATCCGAGTGTATAAGTATATTAGCATAATAAGTAACTTTAAATGTTTCAAATACATTCTGGAGCGAGGATCAAATGTTTTATGTTAGGTCGCATCACGTACATTATAGTACCTTTTTTAATTAATGGCTACTAAGGAATGCTTAAATACTTTAACTCGTTAACAGTTAAAATGTCTTCTAAGTTTAAACTCTGAGGTTATGTAACGTAGTATAGAAAATAGCAATAATGTATGTTTGAAGTAAACGGAGTGTATTGAGTCGACTAATAGAAATACGTAGAAACGCTCGGGCAATATATTTCCTCGACAGGATAAGATGGATACCGTCGCTTTACAAATATCATCGCTACGAAATATTTTCAGTCAGTACAAATGGTATTTTATACTCGCAAATGTTTTTAAGTTATCTTAATTTTTAGTAGCCACCCATCATTTTTACTTCGGCAAACACGATCTTTGAATAAATAGATAGTATGCATGCAGGTTCTCCTATTATACAATTCAAGTCAATATTAGTACATTTACAAATTAACAGAGTTTTGTAAATTTAGTTCCAATATCAAAATCCCCGTTCCATTGCTACTGGCACCATTGCTAACTGTCCTGGTTTTAATGTTTAGGGATAACGATCCCTTTGAAACCCGCTAAAACTTTATGCTTACGAGCATAATAAATATTACGTGCTTTTATACGTGGTAATATACTCTTTTCGCGGGCTTTACATTCTGTTTGAATACTATTTATATTGCAGGATCTCCGTGTCACGGGTAGGAAGCTTGTATTCCATAATAGTTATATATTACATAGTTTAAAGATGAATAATATTGAAGAGCAAGTAAAATATTTCTCAATATAGCTAAGCTTGTTTATTAATGTTTATCATGCTTCTGTATGTTATAGGTGTTCATGGCTGGCGAAAAACTTAACATTATACTAATTTTTATAATTAATTAATTAATATTACAGTATTTCAGTAAACCATACTTAATTGAAGCCATCATTACAAAACGAGACCCTAAGTCTACAACTAAAGAATTCAGAATGCCACAATCGACCTTCAATCACGCACGTCATTGCTCCATTTGTCATTCAACGATCGAATTTGATTTACATAAATTAGTATGCTCCCGGAATGTTAACAAAATTGCAAGTAAGAAGTAAGAAGAGTTTTTTCTTTTTCACTAACTGTAAGCAGAAATAGTCTGAGATTTTTTAATTATTAAATCCAATTTAGGGTATGGATTTTTCATAATTAAGAAGGTCTAATGTGCTTTACAATAATACGGCCTTGTAGATTGGAGTAAAATTTCATGGCTTATTTCAGTATCGGAAGTCCTTACGCTGACCAAAGCTTCTGGTATGGTTTAACAATTCAAAATGAAAACAATTCAAGCAACTACAGCTTATTATGAAGCATATAATTGAGTACAAAAGGAGAACCCCAGTTTCCATAGAAACTCAGGCCTAAGTAGACAAGACTGGAAATTGGCTGTTAATTAGATTATTGCAAAAAGTTCAATTTCTCCAATTTTCACGGCTGCCAGCAATGGCCAACTAAGGAAATCCTAGAACGAATCACCTTAATTATAGGTTATGATTATGTCATACTCGTGTCACAGTGCTATTTAATATGTATGTTACACTTACGTTGGCGGGTGTCTATTATAATTCTACTACTTCAATGGTTTTCACCCAAAACGAATGTCATAAAAAGGTTGTATAATAAAAGCTATTGCATATTTCAAGAGATTTTATTAGTTATCATTATAATATATTAATATTTCGTGTAGTTGTGCAGGAGGCGTTATATTTCGTTAGTACCTTGCCCAATCAAGATACCATAATATACTCATTGTAAGTATGGCCACAGCAACTTCCTGATCTTCTAAAGATGTATAGGGTACGTTATCCAGTGTTCAGGACTTATTCTGAACCTTTGTCAGTCACAAAACAGGCGATTAAGGAGTCCATATTCATATAGTATTGGTTTGCAAGAAATTGTAGCGAAACTGCGAAACACATTCACCAAAACACAAGTACGAAAGCGAATACAATAGAAAATTAAAATCACTGTGTACGTGTCGATGAGTTTCAATAGTAAATAGGACTCCAAATACGCTGAAAATATTTGATAGTAAAAATATACAAGAACACGCGTAGAAAGATGAAAGATCGATGACAAATATGACAATACAGTGGTGTTATTTATAAATTCTATGGTTACCAAAATGACATTATTAGGGATTACATCATCATTGTTGTCAATCGATTAATCGATGTCAAAATATTCGAAATGTAATTTAATAAAATTAGCGTAACGATTGAATGGTAATTATAATATATTACATAGTTTTGATTTATATGGAATACGAAAATATGTAAAAAATAAATTAATATTATAATTATAATCACTAAATAATACATAAAATATATTATTATGTTCCATCAATCGATCATTATCAATCGATTCAATCGATTATAAAATCGTATGTAATGAGGTAAATACTGTGAAAACTTTTTTGCATTATTTTGTTCATTTGGCAAGAGCAGCTGAAGTTAAGATTTAAATATGTTTATCTTATAAATAAGACGAATTTTTTGGTATATAGTTTACTCTTGTCTAGTCCGATGTTCTAGCACAGATATAGCATATGGTTCGGGGCCGAAAATTGGGGATCGCCTTTGACCATCTGTTGGGATAGTAACATAGTTACAGATAAGGCACTATTATACGAGTACATATATATGTATTCCAATGTCACATATTTTGCTTATGAACTTTATGGAAAACTGTTTTAATTAAACAATAATTAATTCTAACTAACACTCACATACTCGTATTTTATAAAAGAAAATAAGGCCCATTCTAAAATCACGCTATATAGCAATTACCCAGTTATTTCTAAACCCATATAGTACACCCACCGACATGGCAGTAATGATGCCATTTAGTAGCATTATTACTTTGTGCAGCTGAACTTAAGAGTTTAAGACAAAAACTGTACTCATACCACAGAGTCAAAGGGTCAAAGCAGTGGCAAGTAGATTTTTCTTCAAGTTGCTACAATAGACAATTAAATATCACCCTGAATTAAAAAATAAATAAGTAAGAGTGTGACACCTTATTTGTTTCCGTTATGTGTTTTGTCCGTATGTTTTTTGCAAGTCTTATGTCTTTTGTGCCTGGTGACAGAGAGAGAAAATAATGATTCCATAAAAGTCTTGCAGATAAAATATCCTGGTTTGAGAAATATAAAACGAAATACTTGGTTAGTTCATATTATAGTTATCCTATAATATCTTGAAACTTCCAACTATGCGTAAAACTGTACAGTAAGTCACTTACAAAAGGTGCATGACATAAACGCCATGATATCTTTTCAAGCGAGTCATAAGAGGTATGTATCACTTCATGAATCCATAAGAAATATATTATGTTTATATCAACGTGTAACTTATGTAGAAAAAATTGAGATTGAAATTGCTCGATTCGCAATATTGAATCACGAATGAACGTCCGTTTCGAACGTAATCCAATAAAATTGCTTTTCCTGATACAGTTTTTGCAATAACCGCAGAAAAATTAATAACTCAATAATAATCTAAGATCAATAATTATCGTTGAATTACTTACTAAATATATTAAACGTTTAATCAACCTCTTTGTAGTTTCGTATCTAAAATAGCATTTCAATTGAACTTAAGTACCTAAGTGATGTTGAAATCGTATGATTAAAACTCGATATTTATAATATTTTTAATCCCGGAAAGAAGTATGGTTTTTGTCTAGTGGTAATGTAATATGTTACACGTTATTGTTTGATAAGTGACATGTTCTTGGTAGATATAAAAAAGGAAATCGAAAAGTGTCCCCAACACATCGGGGTCACCATTTTAGCAAAAGAGCTACAGGTGGTACTATACTAGGTGATCGTAGTTAACGATACATGTAGAAATCTAAGTGCTTGACTTTTGCCATGGTTGACAAGATGGTTTGTTATTACTGGTGTAAAAATCCATGCAACCATCAGACAGATACGAAACAGATTGTGCACGATATAAGCTTTAAACGCTTTCATTTTTCCTTTCACGGAACTGTTCCAAACAAAAGACGTAAAATATAATAATAATTTATGACGTGACTTAAATTGTTCTGAGACGACGCCGAATAATTTTTTAATGTAAGTAGCGGATCAAGAAAGCCATTAAAGGTGACTGGTTGGAAATATTATGAAGAAAGTAAGAAAGCTATTACAATGCTTCCGATATCCGATTCTTATTCCTATTGGTGCGTTGAAAGTACTTTTTATAACGTTATTTCAAATTTAAACAGCATAAATATATCATTATAATATAAACACATTTCATGAAGTCGCCCGCCTGCTTTTTTGTCAGCACAGAGGCAGTAAAATACTTAAAAGTTTGCTTTGGAAGTTTTTTCTAAAGTCTTTCTTTCTTGGTCGGCAACACATCAGTGATGAATTTGGTGTTAGTAATGTAATGGGCGACGGTGGTCACCAGATGGACCGAAAACACCATTGTCGACGATAAAATTTTAAAGCCAAATTACTGCTTAATTCAATTTTTTAATCATGCCTTCTAAAATTCAAGAAACCGCGTATCTATTCTAATGTTTATTTATTTATTTTACAGTTTTAGGAAAACTTACAAGTAAAGAAATAAATTAAAAATTCAATTTGGTGGTGACCGGGCTCACTTTGTAGAATAGCACCACTCCCGTTCTCATACTCAAATCCAGCAACCTATTCTATCACCGGGGTGGCGAACATTATGCTCAGACAGGTGATACAGAATACCAAAGAGTATAACCTACCAAAGAGTATAGCCAATGTGGACTGTGAGAAAGCCTTCGATTCAATTCAATAAAATAAAAATGAATATCAAAGTTTTGATTGTAAGTGCACCTGAATTAATCTTAGTTTTGTCGCACCTTGTATAATATGTTATAATAGAAATTTTCTATCCTATCTCATCCTTGTTCCAATATTATGCTCATGTTTCAGTAAGAGGAGTAAAGCCACACCAGATGAATTTGGATTAGAGGATTTCGCTGAACGAAAAAAACGAGAAACGGAACCCTTATAGGATCACTCGTGTGTCTGGACGACCGCCCTTCACAGCCAATTTTCTCCGAAACTATAGGACCAAATGAGTTGAAATTTGGTACTCATGTGCTTTTTGTGACTCAAAGATAAAGATATAAATAAGTAAAATAATAAGTAAGGATTTTAAATATATTTTTGTTATAGTTCTACAATGAATAGTTTTAAAATTATTCAAGAAAACATTAAATTTGGAGATGAAAATTGACCATACTGAATTTTGAGAAAAATTGAAAAAATATTTCATTAACTACTTACATATTACAGTAAAACCTATACAAAGTCTATGGTCTTAACAAAAACGGCAAAAGTAAATAAAATAGAAATGTAACGGTAAATACATAATCAACGTACGGAACCGTCTCCAAGCGAGTTTAACCCGCACTTGTCAAGTTTATTATTTCTTTATTCGCGTATCAGATAGAGTTGTAACTTGTAAGTTATAATATAATATTTTTCTTTTTTCTTGAACAATACAAGTAAATTGAGTTGAGAGACCTTTTCGATATATTCGTGTTTGGAATTGATTTCTAATACATATGAATCACAGAAAAATTTGAGGCACAGCAAACAAAATTATGACCAAGTTTAAAGCAATAAGGAGTTGGATGGTCGCGCATGTGGCGTGTTGTGAAAAAACAGAATAACGATAAGCGCGCGTTGCCAAATTCCCGCTACAAGTTTCATAATAACTGCTTAACTATAATACTTTTGTAACAAAAAATATGCGCCTTAAATAATATTGGTATTGACGATATGGCTAACGTGTATAGACGTGATAGTATAAACTGGAAACTGTACTCGTGAAAATGGATGCAAAGTTACGTGTTACGTGATATTATATAATACGTATTATTCACATTTTATTGTATGAATTAAATCCTTATTACAACATAGAAGTTGGAATGACTCATATTACTGAATTTTATTTATGAGTCGCGATCGAGTCTTGACTACCAACTGAAAGCCTAAACTCCTAGGTGTTAAGCTTTAAAATCGATCGCCACTGGCATTAGTCCTTCTGTTTTGCGAGTCCAAGGTGAGTCATTTTTTAGGTCGAATAATGTTGAATGTCAGAAAAGCCGCAGAAGCAAATTGTTCCCCGAATTAGTCCAATCTACACGCATAGAAAAGCTTTGTTTGTGTGCGACACGCCATCGCACGCCTTGCATGGTATTATAATGTTGCGCTGACCAATCTCATTAAAAAAACACTAGAAGCAGTTGCAGGATAACTCGCAATATAAAATGTAATAGGTGCAATGAAAAAACACAACGAATTAGTACAATTTAGGAATGATAATAAAAAAATAAAGGGGACATAAAACATAACATGAAATTGCATTTTTCAGAAATAAAATTATCAAGTGAAGTAATTTAAACAATGTTGATTTACTAACAATTAACTTAGATGTAAACAAACAAAATTAAAAGCAGCAAAATAAAATTGGCGCAACAGCAACACAAAATATAACTTTGGAAGGGAAAATATTGCCTTAATGATCGGCATTGCATAGTCAATTTACGGGTTGGAAAACTTTGTTAAGTACACGTAAGTACAGTAGCGCTGAGACTTTGACACATCGCTGCGCGGCGGAGTAATGCTCCACAATTTTACCGGTATTCGCCAACTTTTCCCGAGTGGCAAACGATCGCAAATCTTTCTTTAAGACAGCATTTCCATCTGATCTTAAATTAACGCAAGAGCACGCTCCCTCGGAATTACTGCAAAATGATGCTGCATTCTTTGAATACTAAAAATTAAGTACGTACCGTTGTCATGTTGATGAGTGGCTGGACTTCACTTGATGATCAGCCGGATCCTAAGAGAGTCAGAGTTGATGAGAGAATTATTCTTACCTGTTCCCCGGTTTCCGCCTAGGCCGTCGACGCTCCCCCTCCAGCTCGCTGTCCAGGCCGCGTCGCCGAGGTCCCGACGGTCCCCTTCTCCGCTCCATCTTTCGCTCAGGTTGTCCTCCTCGTGTCTCATCCACTACGGCCACTCGTGGCACGCAGTCATCCTTCTCAATGGGTCTAGGGGTCTGCGGTGCGCCCATCCGAAGATGGCGTTGACGCCACCACAAGACCCACGAACTCAGATTGTCGCGAATCTTGAAGGAATTGACCCGATCAAAGTTCTAAGTCTTCGGACGGCAGCCTGGCGACGGATTTCGATTTGTACTACTTCAAAATAAATTGCTCATAGGCTCAAAAAACTAATTTAATAGGCGGTGTTCTGGCAGTGAATGGTAAGCTTGTTGAAGCAGATGATGTCTAGCTAGGGAATTCTTCAGTCGCGGTTGTAAAAGTCCACACAACTCGAGTCTTTTCTCTCCCCATCGGTACTGTCGCACGTGAAGCTTAATAACAAAGCGGGTGAGGGTATCGCTCTTCCATCTGTGTTTCGAAAGTTGTCCTGAGCTTTTCCATGAGCCTTCTCTAAACTTCACATCACGTACTTTGCCGAGTCCGATTCCACAAGCTTAATATTTAAGCTAATAAAATATATTGCCAAAAAAAATCTCAAAAAGTCTTGTAAAAAGGTGATTAAAATTGTGCGCTTGGCCCCCGCGACCAGCAGTGCCGTGGAGGCATGATGTGCGTATGTTGGTTGCGAGCAAGCGTGCACTCAACAGTTAGTCGAAATAAATGTAGCGTTACGTAACTGCTCGTACCGAACGCGACGTGAGTGCACGGTGAGGCCGTGCCCGCGAATGTCGCGGAGGCTTCGCTGGCATCGCATGGAGCCTCGGCCCTGCCCCCGCCGCCCCGTGCCCTCTTCTCGCACCCACCCTGATAACGCCACCCTGTACCTGACTTGGGGTCTAAACGCTAGTGTCCTTACCTTTGTTACTTCATTTTCTGATAAAACGTATGACTGTCGAATGCGGATTTCCGAACAATTAGAAATCGGTTTGTAAATTGAAGAAAAATATCAACGTATTGGTTTTTTATTTTAAGCAGAGAAAGAGACCTCCGCAGCGTAAGGTCTCGGTATCGTCTCAGTGGGACAAACTGATATGTAATAGTAACGGTTGCATATTATTACAAGGATGGAGTGAAGTAGTTTGGTTGATTCGATTTGATATAATTTATTATAAATAGATTATTGTAATGACTATTATTATAAAATTCTTTTTACATGTTTTGTAGAAGGAATGCATTGAATTAATGTATAAAATTCATGTTATAGACAATTCTGTAGCATAGTTTGTTGCAGCAGTAATTCTACGCCGAACTAGGAGTTGCGGTTTCGATTCCCGACTGAGTCAAATATTGATATGGCACATTTATTTGTTTCCAAATCGTAGGTATTTGAGTGTATATTTATAAGAATATTTATTTTATTGTATTAAAGATATTCAGTTACTAGTTAATCACAGTCGAAGTGATCGATTTTAAGCAACAGCGGGCGCGCTCAGCAGTTGGATGCGTGATCGCTAGTGGCAAAAAATAAATTCTTGAGTGCTTCCATACTTCGGAGTGAATGTAAAGCCATCGATGCCAGTTGGTGTCGTAAGATAACAGTCGTTAAGCCTTGTTGGAGACGCTCGGGCGGCATGAAAACTTCCGACATTTGGGTTGGCCCCTAACACCTTTAACAATGGAGCTGAATGGACCACCTCCCAGAGCAGCGTGGTAGAGAGAGCATATTCCGTTCCACTCGCTAGGGTAACAGGCAATAGGGCAATAGGCAGTAATTGGGTATGAAAAGCAAACAGCGAAAAAATAACAATTTGTTTAAAATTCAACTTCACCAGAGCCGACCGGACAAGTCCTAATAGTGTTTATTCCTAATATTATTTATTCCTCAATTCTCCTTATGTTTTGCATCACAAATGTACACAGGTTTTTGTGAACACAATTTTATTATTATAATTAAAATTACTAATATTTTTGTGTGTACTCGTTGGATGGAATGAAAGTTTTTGGGATCTGTATCCGTTGCAGGTATAATTAGAGCCTTTAAAAATCAACAAATCCTGTTTACGGTTATTTGATATCTCTGTTATCTTCCGATAGAAGATAATTAGTATTTGCAAGGGAAAAAAGTCTAATTAGATTAATTAATAGAAAACTAAGCCTCTGGCGAATTAAAACAACAACAAAGACAAACGATTAAATGCACGGGTTTGATAAACAAGTAATTAATACGTCGTTGTTTGTAAAATAACTTTTGTAATGACTCGCGCACCCAAAGTTCGCACAAACTTAAGAACCTAAAATTGCTCACAATAAACTAATTAAATAGAGTGATAAGCTTCACTTTGCCGTTGGAAAAGTGTCATCCCTATATACATTAACATAGGTCACAAAAAACTATAAGTTACTTGAATTGAATAATGCATATGGGTAATAAATTAAAGAGCTCACCTTAAGGATTTCAAAAAGGTTTATCATGATAGCTTCAGCCGTATTGTGGCGGCTTAGAATACTAATCCCAGTCCCACGCCGAAAGGGTGTCGTAAAAGGCGACTAAATCCGGCCCGCTGGTGGTAGGGCCCTCGGAGGGATTATATTAGTAGTATTGATTTTAATTGTTAATTAATACCATTATTACTATACGTATTATTAAGTATGATGGGGTTAAAAGTAAATCTATCACGGCTAGGTTAGCTTAAGTAGTCAATGAGTAATAAACGATGCACTACCAACTACTATAAGCACATAGCTTGTGATCTTCCCACTCTTCTATTTTAATTAACCTCGAAATCTAATGAATCCCGAAATTCCCTCTCGGGCTCCCCTACTAGAAAGATCACGTTTCATCCTTATGTTCAACACGTGCATTCATTAAATTTTTATCCCCGTCACAGTGTTTCGCTAGTTTCAATTTAGATATTGGAGTTCCGTAATTGGACCCGTCCGTACAACTTTGATCCCCTATTCAATATCGGAGTAATTGTCTCTGTTTTTTATTCAAGGTATTCTTCGGGATTATTAATTCACCTAGACCAGTGGTTCTTAACCTATGGCAGGCCGACCACTGATGGACTTTCTAAAGTATTAAATACGAAGTGAACGTAATATGAAATATTGAGATAGATATACTCGTACATGGTGGAAGAAAATACTGTATTTGGAGAAAAAGTGAATATTGATGATGGCAAATTTACTGAAAGGAAACATTCCTTTATTTTTTCAAAACAAAGTAAAACTGCATTGAAAGCAGCTGTAGGGTTCACAGCGCACTCTCTCTGAAAATCTGACGCGCTGGAGTATTTTTATTGTTTTCACCCCTTCTGCATGCAACGCCACTCCCACCACGCAAATCGGCAGATTAAAATATATTTAGTAGGAAGTTGAAGATGGCAGCATTATGCAAATTGTAAACTGTAATTTGAGTACACGCACTAGCGGGGATAACAGAGGAGTGTTACCAACAGGCATTTTTTAGACAGCTACAGCCTCTCAGCTAAGCAGACACTTAGAGTATAACGTCATTATTGGGCAACGTTAACTCTATGGATTTCGATCGAGCAGATCATGATGCCAGTAGCTAATTGATCACGCGGGTTTTAAAAAGCACGGGAGGCACGAACGAGAAGTAGAACCGGGATAGCTATAGATGTGCAATGTATTATTGATGTGACGTATGTATTATTGTTGCTTATCCTAAATGCCGCGTTGCACTGCTAGTCCATTAGTGAATTCTTATCTTATTCTAGTCACTTAATAATCTGTTTAGAGCCGTGTGTGTCAATGGTAATGGCGTATTAAATTTTTAGCGAGTGTAGCCTGTGGGTAAATCATAATAGTTTTCTACTAAAATTATGCAGACGCCTGTCTATTATTTTCTGAACTGCCTATTCCTGATATACTATATACAAGATATAGTTGGTAATTCATGGGAATATATAAATTTTGTCAATTAGTCCCTCATCCTTAAAGGTGTAGAACCACTGACTAAGTCCATTTTGAACTCCAGACCCTTTCATGATCTGATCCTGTGGAACTTTAATGTTATGTGATGTCCATTCAAGACCTTTCCCTCGGTGAAGTTAGTCGCATCTCGCTGTTTATCCTTTTAATAACGTACAAATGGCTTTTTGAACCATATTGATTCGTTACGCTCTACATTAAGGTCCAATTTATATAGGCGCGAGTGAATCACAGGCTTAACCATATGCTGCTTTTATAATATGGTAAGTGGCTCTTGTTGATGTTTTAACTTTGTCATTATTATTTTTTCTGTATTTCAATCGAAGTATGGTAGTATTATCTATACTAATATTATAAAGAGGAAAGATTTGATTGTTTGTTTGCATTGAATAGGCTCCGAAACTGTCGAACCGATTTGAAAAATTCTTTCACTGTTGGGAAGCTACACTATCCTCGGGTGACATAGGCTATATATTTTTTTTTTATTATTTTTCCCGAAGCGAAGTGAGGGCGATTTCCTAGTTTTAAATAAAAATTAAAACGATTTCTAGGTGATAGTTTTAAGTGATTACTGCAGATTGTGTAATAGTAGTATCGTCATTTTTTAGTATCTTAGCAATTTTTTAAATTCTACTTGTATAAGTACGGTAAAGTTGCATTTACCTGGCAGATTTTATTTCGTTACATTCATTCATATTCATTCATTAACAGGACTAACCCAAAGCATTACGTGTAGAATTTAAAACTAAACCAAATGGGTACATACATGGTTGACAGAAAAACATAGTCTACATACTACAAATTAAAACTAAGAAACACTGAAAGAGCAATGTAAACTTATTTAAATTGTTATGGCAAACTTCGTATCACCTAACAACTTGTACTTTGTTATTTTAACTTTTATAGTTTTGCGACGTTTAAAAAATCAGAGACCATTAAATTCCCTCTCCCTCTCCCTCCCCCTCTCCTTCTTGACTAGCTTATAATTATGTTTCGTAGACTTTACTTCAAATTTCCAAATCTACTAACAACCCCTTTAGAATTAAATTTCTGAAAGCGCTGTAATATGTATTTCATTATTATTATCCAGAAAGACATTATTTTTGTGTATTTTTTAAACTACTAATATTCATACTACTAATATTCTACTATTTCATGTTAGTATGTTCATGGATAAATAAAAAAAAAAAAATAAAAAAAAATAAAAAAAAATAAATAATGATCAGTCACATCGAAGGAATGGTGTCGACCAAAAAGAAGCTTACGCATTGAGCCTTAATAGAGCTAGTTATAAGCAGATATGAGCAGATATAAGCAGATCCTCAACGCTAACAGGCATGGATGGTTTGTATTCTCACCATCTAATGGCTCGTCTACATGTTGAAATGTATTTGTATGTATTATCACGGCGCAATATCAGTTATTATAACTTTATGTTTTGCGTATAAGCTTTAACGAGCTTTATTATCCTACTCCACGTGTACTTGTGGGTCAAGGTCGTGTACTGCGGTACTCCAATGAATAAAAATGTACAATTCAGAATGGTTGGACCTCCCCACGACTGGCGTTATAACTAAAGTAAACTGTCACTCGGTGTAGTAAAATTATAAATTAAAAAAATATCTGCCTGGTATCAAAAAACTATCATAATAAAGCGTTTTGAAATACCTATGGTAAGCTCTTTAAGTTGATAACCATATTGCGTTATTCAATTTATTATTATTTTTTCATACTTCAAACAATGGAATCTCACTGCCACCATATTATTTGCTTTTTTAAATTCACTTATCTTAAAACATATGGGCTGATAATACGCATCTTATGATATCTGAATTATATAAATTAGTCCAGCGGCTTGAAAGATATGAGGTAATAAAGAATATTATAATATTATTCATACGTATGTATGAAAGAAACATAGCCCTTCCTTGGCAATCGGGTAAATAGTTACGTGATAACAAGTAGTCATTTGTTTAGAGCCAACTTTAATAGACATGACATTTTGTTTGTGCTAGACCGTGGAGGATAATATACTCCATGTGCTAGACACAATATTGCTTTTCTTTGTAACCATATGTAATTATAGTTATGGGTCGTAGTAATTTTTTTATTATCATTTTTGCATTTTAAAATTACATTATTTTGGCCGAAACCGAAACTAAGGCCGAAACTGGCAAAACCGAAAGCGAAACCAAAGGTTTGGTCAATGTCTAATTTTATATACCTTGTATATGATCAGTAAATATTGCGAATACTTATTTATAGCTTAGTGGTTGTAGTTTGTCATAAATTAAATAAATTGACGTATTGATGGGCGAAGGTTATACGTACAATCAAATGATTGTGATTTCTCAATCAGTCAAATTATAATGGATTGTGATATATTATGACAATTATATGAACCCGTGTTACAGAACAATCAATTGATTACCATCAACTGATTGTACCACAGCTTAAACATAAATATGGCTAGTTTTGTTACGTCGAAACCGTAAAAAAATAACTGCAAAATACCGATTCGGACTTTCGTATTGGGCATCCCCAAAGTAGGTAGGGTACTTTACAGTGGCTACACACTCAAGCAGTGGCGCGATTGCGGCCACGACGCGAATGATTCTCCAGAGACATATACACTTTCATAGTGGCTAGACAATCGTTCGAATAACAAGATACGTAATCCTCTTGCTTATATAAGTAAGTATAATTACTTACTTAATATGCTTAAAATAATTTACCAGAAATACGAAAAATACCGTAGTAAGAAAATACCAAAAACTACTATTTCTATTTCTATTTCTGTTAGAATCAAGTGTCTCCCTCTGCTGGCTAAACGGTTTGATTTGGAGAAGTGAAAAAATTCTCAAAAATAGGTTTTATGATGAATTTACAAAGAAAACTATAACGGCTATGTTAGCATAAGTAATTAATGAGTAATAGTCGATAAACTTACTGCTTCGGAACCCTACATTGCGCGTGGCCTGACATGCAATTGCCCGTTTTTTTTATAATATTATAATAGGTACTAATTTATTCGACCAATTTTCATAAATAGAATAAAATGTATTTGTCATAAATTTAACCGAAATAGATTTAGAATGTGAAATGAAGTCGGAAATTACCCAGCTATCCTTCCGATAGACTTGTTCCGTCGACCTTGACTGTATACTTGACACACTGAGCGCGCCTAAGTAGGTCACAGGTTGTCGGAAAACTGTATGTTTTCTATGCGACCGCTCGAGTACATTAGCGATAATTTTTTATTAGTTTTTCTCTGTGTGGACTTAGATTACTTTCTCAAAATAATTTTCAAAATTATTTTGTAGTGAAATACGTATAATAATAATACACAAATTAATAAACACAATGTTATGCAGTTACGCGTAGCTAAAAGTCATAAATAAAAATGTACAACTAAATACATACTAAATAAATGATGGTAATTAAAGTTACATTTTACCATCCACCTGATGGTAAGTGGCTATCATCGCCGATAGACATCAGCAACACCAAAGGCATCATTGATACGTTGCCGGCCAAGAAAGAGAATTTGCCACGTTTAGTTGGGTTTTTGTTGGGTTGTCAACCATTATAGCTTATTTATTAAAAAAAAACTTTTCGTGTCATAGATGTAATGGATGTATTTGTATAATAAACGTTAAAATAGTAACCATAGTATGGTTCAGATAGTGTTTAAAAACAAATTAAATCTATAGATTTAATTGCCACCTGGAGAAGCAAAGAAAACTTTATAAGAGCATAACTACATACGAGTATTAACATGATTGAAGAGTTACAAAAACCACGCATGTGCCTACTTAATAAGTTTTCGTGAGTAAAAATACTCTTTCACGTGGTTTGATTTATTACCCACGTTGGCAGAAAATTAACTGTGTAGGTGTAGGACATCAAACCACTAAATCCATTATAATAAGCAGTGGTTAAATCCATTATAATAATGCATTGGATGCATGAACTGTCGCTAAGTGGATGTGTGGTTCGGTCCTATTTTAGGTCCATGTAAATTGACACATAGTGGTTAGATGCATTAAGTGCTCTAAGTGAATGGTCACTTTGTTAATTCGTTTCAGGAATTGGTCAGGCTTAATTAATTAAATAAATACATATTTTCGTACATGCCTTAAATAAACCACGTTAAATTTATCATCAATGCGAAGGTATACGTACAAACATGATTGTTAATCGACAATAATTATGAAATTTTTTCATCATGATTGCACGTGTAGCCTAGTTGATTGACGAATGACAATCTTTATGCCGGATGTGCTTGATTTCTGAATTCCAAAATGATAATGTATTAAATTTCTTCGTTTAATACGCAATACAGTCAAAGATTAATGTAAAGATGTGAAAATATCGTATAGGTAATAATTAATATTACCAAAATATTTTCTTACTACGGTATTCTTATTTACAAGTACAACCACTTAGTGCAGTCATTGAAGCGAAAAATACGGTGTTACCTCCGAATTTTTTTACTGTGAACCGATTTGCATGAAATTTTGGAATTAGGCTTATCTAACCCTTAACTTCAAAAGTGAAAATAATCTGAACTCCGCAAATTATTTTTAAGGGGTGTAAACAACCGCTTAATGGAAAAATTAACATTGAGCCATTTTATCGCTAGAAAACATGTGTAATAGTAAGTTTTGAAATTGTAAAGTGTTTTCTAACACAATTACCTCATATTAAAATCATTTTCAACCCCTTGAAATTCTTACAACCCTTGCTAACAACCCCTAAATTAAAAAAATCACAAAAAATTACTTTGGTATGACATAAAAAGATGTAATTATAGAGTAAGTATTATTTTGTTCTCTATAATAATAGTCAAATTTTTAACTCCCTTTCAACCCTTAAAAACAACCCCTTGATAAAAAATTGTTAAAAAATTTTTTTTGATTAAATGAAAAGGATTTAAATATTATTCTACACTCTCGAAAGTGATTATCATAATCTTCAACTTTGCTACCCTTAAAACTACCCCTAAATTAAAACAGTAGGTAAATATATATGATTAGATATTTAAAAACTTACTGGTCATATTAAAACGAATAAACGGAGCACGCACAGCTGATCACCTGGCTTTTTCGTTGGCCCCTTCACTCAAATGTGTTATATATACATGTAAGAACGTTGGTATGTATTCATGCCTACGTTTCCAAAATATATGAGCCATATTATGTATATATATACACGTTACAATAGTTTTGGGTCTCTATTATACTGCGTACTTTCACATTGCTCCAAATATTCACACTCCGAAATTTTCAGTTACTAAGTAGAAAAAAATATGATAAGTTTTTGGACCATAACTCCTTCAATTTTCATGCTATCACAATTTATAACAAACCATTTTAAAGGTAATTAACAGAGCTACAACATCCTTCATTGCAATATATAGTAAAAAACCTTTTTTTAAAACGGTGAAGGGTTAAAGGGCTTAAGAGAGACTGTGATTGCGCTGCCGCGCGCTCTTTAAACAATCATATCTCCGTCAATTTTTGTTTGACAGAAATAAAAAGAATACCAAATTGTTCGTCAGAAAAATACCTAAATTTTTCATCCCTACACTTTTTTACGTATCTGTCGTCATTTTTGAGATATTATGAAAAAAAGGTGTTTTTTTTGTAAATTTGAAATTTTTTCTTTTCTTTTAATCTTGATTTTTTTTTTAAATATGTGTCCTGAAGCAGCCAAACTGATACAATCTATCAAACTCTTCATAATAAAGTTATTTCTAGGCGGAATACGATTAATTTTCATTTTGGCGGAAATGGCACTTATGAAACCCATTGATTTAAAAGAAAAAATATTAAATGGTCTTCTTATTTTCAATACAGCTCACTTATTTTACGTGCAAAAGACCTTTAACAGTGCTCATTTTAAAGCTTATTTCAAGCACTACAAAAACTTTCTTTATGGCAGAATGCATAAAATGCATCTGTTCGCCGCTAGATGGCATTGAACACATAGATTAAATTTCAGACAAAATAAAAAACGGCTTTGATCTTCAATATCTAGCTTAATATTGCACTTAGAATGATTTAAAAAAAACTAAATTGTTCGTTTTTTTATCTGCTACAATTTTGGTTCTTATAAAATTTTCGATAAAACATATATTTTTGGAGATATTTGCAAAATACCGATGAAAAACGTGAAAAAATTGCGATTTTTCAATTGCCAATAACTTGAAAACTATTGGATTTTTCGAAAAACTTTATAGGTGATTTTTTGCTAAAAAATAGCCCTTCTATCGATATCCGAGGTTACTTTGAAAAAAAATATGTCCACCCCCGAGAAGGGGTGGCAACCACCCCCAGGGTGAGTGCGGAGTTTAAATCATTTTCACTTTTGAAGTTAAGGGTAAGATGAACCTAATTCCAAAATTTCACGCAAATCGGTTCACAGTAAAAAAATTCGGAGCAATTATGCTTCAATGACTGCACTAACTGAGCAAATAAACATTCGCAATGTTTACTGATCACATACCAGGTATAATAAAATCTGTTGAGAACCATCTAAACTATGATTTGAACAGCAGACGAAATAAGCCTTTATTCGACTTATGCCAGACATCAAAAATCGTAATAAATGCACGAAGAAGGGTGAGTCAAGCACAGCATTCGTTCCACTATGACCTCGCTTCGCTTTATATTTACAAAGCCCGTGTAATTTGGAGAGATTTAGTCGTGTTTTGATAACTTGAGTGTATAACAGGTTATTATGAAATTTTTTTGAATTACTCGTCTTTTCGGGTCATTAACAAATCGATCGATAATTCTCGTACTGTACTTACATTATTTATGTTAGAATGAGTTTATAACTTTTAGAATACGACTATAGATATTTTATTTCCACCTACACATTAATAATGTTGACCATGTCAATTAATGAGTGTGGATTGTATGAATGTGTCTGAGGTCAAATTTTTTTTATTTTTTTTACATTTTAATCTTTTTCACCCAAAGTGTGATGCGCGATGCCTTAGGTACAGTACGGCCTACGTAACTTGGCGCATCTGAACATAGGCTTTATGAACTTTAGCGCATGTAAGACAGAGATAGCGACACGTACATTCTAACGTGTGACTGAGACATAATAACAACAAACTTTTTATTAAGCTTTGAACCGTTATTTGAAGCCTAAATAAACATATTTGAGAGTAGCGTATTTGATTTCCGGTAGCAGGTCGGTATTATCCTCGAATTCTCATTGGTCGTCCCCCACCATTTTAGTTCTCTGGCTGTACACCAGGTGGCGCCGTGTGCACGAGGAGGTTAGACTTGGCGCTTTGCTTCATTGGCGATTTGTTTTTCGTAACAGTCGGTTGTGTCTTAAGAGACATCCAATCAGTTCCTAACCTTACTAGAAGAAGTATATTACTGAAAAATTTTAATTTAACGATTTCATCGTTCGTAGTATGAGTGAAATTATTCCTTATGACTCGAGTTCTCGTAACGCTCGGAGCCAATACTGCCGCGGCACCCCGCCACGTGCGTCGCAAAAAGAGAAAGTTCCATTCAGGAAAGAACAGTAAGAAATGACAAGAATAAGTTTTGACTTCGTACATTTTTTGGCTTATCAGGTAAGTGGTTATTACAATACTTAATTATATTGCGAAGAATAGCGTTGCATTTCAACCTATTTATCTACTGTAGTGCTGTGTAGCAGCATAGGGACATGGCCCTAGACAAATGGGTGAATTTTGCCGTTAGTCTAAAATTTTACCCTACTGAAAGATCAAGGATAAAATAAAACCATATACTATGACACTTCACTTACATTTATTTATTGAGCAAGATTTTGCCGCCTAGAGATATAAACTAGCCGCGCAAAGCGCCTTCACATCCTCGAAAGACGGGCACAAAAGTTTACTAAAAGTAAATTCAAAAAATCATTTAATGCCAGAAATAGTACAACATATAGGTGGTTCACAAAAAATGCAATGTTACCTTACGTTCCGCCTCTTTGGGCATGCAAATTGTCACACATAGCTCTAATAAATAATAAAACACAACCTCAAACTCAGATATATTTACTGTGCATATGAAGGTACATAAGTTGATAATCACAGGTGACAATAGATAGTTTTTTGCTATGTCTTGCCATACGGCGTACAACATAATCAATTAATCATAATCTACATACTAAAATAAATAAAGATAAGGTAATACTAATAATAATTTTATTACAACACGAATAGTAGCATTTTTCGACCAAAAAGTAGTGTATTTTACTTTTAAAATATTAAGTTTTGATATGACTAAAGTTAAATATTAAAACAAACTAGATTTCTAAATTAATGAAATAAATGTCATTATTACTTCTGCAATGCCAAAATATAATAGGCACTGACAGTCTCAGTAAATGTTAAATGAGGTTAAGTATGTTTTACAGCTATCTTGTGGGTAGAAGTGCAGAGTTATTAATTCATTGCATTAGCGTCAGTCTCGATGACATTTTGCAGTTAAGGATAATTTTCTGAAGGCCCGTTTTTGTAAAAATTCCTCCCACTAGCGAGAATCTTTGAATCTTTCTTCTTTCATAGAAGAAGCTGCGAGTATATCTATATCTATAAACTTCTGGCAGCTCTAAGCGCCGACACAATATAAAGCTGCTGCACAAGCACAGTGCTATTAGCAAACTCAGGTCACGCATAGTTATGCTTTAAAGTACAGTATAAATATATTGTATGCATTGAATTATCCTTACCCTCATTTAGATTACGTGAGCAGACCGCTTTTTCAATGCGTCGGAAATGGACACAAAATAAAGCTGCTGCGCAAGTACAGTGCTATTAACAGACTCAGGTCACGCCTAGTTATGCTTTAAAGTACATTACAAATATATATTTATTGAATCATAATTACCCTCATTTAGATTACGTAAGTAAACTGCATTTTCAAGGTGTCGGAAATGCATACAATTTTAAGAACCACGGGCGCGACTACCCTCGCCCCATCAAGAAATAACTTTTCTTGATGACAACAAAGATCTGGCCCTGAGAATTTTCATGGCCCCGAAATGCACCCAAAACAGAAGTAAAGGTCCCTTTTCGAGCGGTTAATTTATCAGAATTTCTAAAATAATATCAAGTTCTACAAGCACCACAAACTGGAAACTACAAATTCAAACTAAAAATTTTATAAAATTTTCGCATTCCATTTTTGGCCAAGCTACTGTTAGCAGTACTGTGCCGAACAGTACCCAGCTTTGGCCTCCTTCAAACGCCTACCTCGAAGGCCATGGATTCAGGCTAATTAATGAAAAGAGGGCTTTTACAACCCGTGCTTTTTAGTCCCGGCTTGGTATTACAAATATTTTAAATAACCTAAATTATTGTGTTTGATGAAGTATGTGCAAGCTCATAATGATACAGAGTAGTAAACTGGTTACAACCATTGGATTGGTAAAGCAAAATATATTTATCCAACGTATATTTCCACATACCCATTAATACCAAAGCACATCAATGCTTCGTTGAAAATAGCCATTGCAATTGGCGTAGATATATATAGGAGAAGGTGTATTCTACGGTATTAGGTTATTCAATAATATTCTTTTTACTTTACATGTATGTCCAGTTCTCCTAACGTTCACATCAATATTCCAAAATACCACAACACTATGTGATCAATAATCATCTATTACTATTTAGTTTTTCTTCATCACGTTTCTTACATGGCAGCCTCTGCATCGGCCGGGCATTGTAGAATAAAGAAGTGCGTCCCTGGACCTTCACTAAAGATTTATGGCCTCGCCGACATGTACACCAAATATTTTTGGCATATCTGATGAATTGTGTTGCACAGATATAACGGCAGATAATCTAATAGACTGCAAGGACCTAATCCCCTAAAACATCAGATTTAGCAAGCCACAATAATTTATAAACATAATTGGGTTGGCAAATGAACTTTGATAAGTCGATTTTGGTACCACAGATAAACATTTAGCATCTAGGAATCGTTTATGATCCGTTGCTGACAAAGGATCATAACGGTTGCATGAGCAACCGAATAGGTCTCTCTTATTTTCTTAATGGAAAACATAATACATAAGTTAATAATATAACATGATATATACTTAAATTAATACTACAACATACGTAAAAGGATCCATAGAAGGATCTTCAAGAATATTTTAATCTTTGTGAAGGATAGTATAATAGGATAAGTAACCTTTGCTATTTCTCCGATAGTCAGGGATCACTTACGTTATCAAGCCCTTTTAAGGCATAACGGTTTTTACCCAAAGAGTATGTACCACCACGTAAAATCCTCGTCATCGGTATCCGCAATACCAGCGAGTGCCTTTTATGATTCGAATTGATAGAATGCCTTCCTAACTCGGTAGAAACTTCAACATCCTTCAATACTGTATTACCTAGAGACAGACATGTCAGTTGAGATAAAGTGCTAAACTGAACAACAGGAGCTTGTAATGACATTGGGCTCCGAAAGAAACGGCTCTACAGTCCATTGTAAGAGACATACGCTCTAAGGTTCAATCCGCACCTATTAGGTTAGTCACTGTTAACTAAAAACTTTAACCCAACGGTAAGTACCTGTGAAAAGGAAGTACTAAATCAATGTCTTTGATAGAAATAACATACTCAGTATATAATAAACAATTGTATTTATTTATTAAGCCTGTTCAATCAGTTTCAATATTCAAATTCAAGCTCATTATATTCATGGTCGATACAATGGAAAAGTTGACCAGCTATGGTGCTTAACTCCGCCACCAGAAAGGCACCTTTTTCCCAAATTAAAATAGTGATTTTTACCAGATGGGTTTACCACTAGAGGCCTTCGCCTCATGAACAACTCATGTAGTCTTAGCACGCTTTATCTGACAGTTCAAAACTTCACATTAATAATCCAACCTCTACGATATAAATGAGTCACATTGGCGAAAAAAAATCCAATTCCTGTAATTAAGGCAAACGAGGCCAATTTAATTGATATTTTTTTAAATAATAAATATACTTAGTGGCACTTTACTAGATACTGGAACTAATAATTGCTTATTAACCAAGAACTATAATTTTCTGGCCCAAATATGTGTCTTAAAAGACGTGACGGTGCAAAACCGACTATCGTATACGTTATCCATAAAAATAACCGTAAGGCCCTAGATACTATTTTTAAATACTAACAGTTGTAGACCTGTCTGAACCTAAGCCAAGCGCAATATCTGCAAAAATTCTAGATTATTACGTAGAATGTGTGGTCAACAAAGGCAGCTACACATACTAATATTGAAGGTTTTATGTACTTCGACCAGGTATAAAGTTAAGGCTAACACAGGTAGTTATCGACCTGTAGTCGCGCCCAAGAATCTGATACAAAACTGCTCTCTACCGTGCGGGGTGTGATCTTTAAAAGTATGTTTACTAACTAGGGGTAACTGAAGATTAGAAAATAGCTTTCTGAGATATTATTGCACAGCGATTCAAAGTTCACCAATACCATCTAGCCTACAGTTGTATCACAACTTTTTAATCAAGAAGTGATGCTAAAAGGTTAACTGATGCTACGAATTATAAGTAATGAAATGTTTATAATATTACTATCAATTACAGTCATTTCATATATAACCGTTAATTTAGTTAATTATGTATTTGAATACTAGCGTTGTACCAGCAGCATTGCTACGTTTTTCGGGACAATATGTGCCTACTGTCTCATTCCAGATAATGGCCTGCGTGTGTGCTGGACTTCACGAAAGTTCTTTCAACGGCTTGTGCTCATCAAACAAACTTGTGCTCAACAAACACGCTCACAAATTTTCAGATTTATAATATTATAATAGGATTTACGATAAATTAAAGTACTTTTCAATTGAAACTATATACTTACGTTACTTAAGTTTGCATGTATCCCGATTTTAGGTACAAAACTTTCTAGCCTAATGTATACCTATTGTACTCAAAGGCTAAAAAAGTAATTTTCAGGGTATCGTCACATTGGCGATGGCTGTACACCAGGCGATAACAGACACATCTCAAATATGTTTACTTAGGCTTCAAATAACGGTTCAAAGCTTAATATCAGCGTTTTACCTTACCAATAAAACGCTTATTAAGCGATAACCTTATTTGAAGCCTAACATTCTAATGGTCGTAGCGCACATATCAACTCGGAAAGGGATCGGCACCGGAACGCCTCGCCGTCAACCTAACGTAAGCGCGTTATAACCGACCAACAGCTCCAAATCGACTCGGCTACGGCTAGGCGACGCCGCGCTTACGGCTCGCCGGCCGCTGGTTGACGGAATGAATGACAGCAGTTCGCCGACGCAGTGGTAGCCGCGGCGCGGGGCGTCACGAGGAAACGGAAAGTCGAAGGATAGCGTACGGTGAGACGTAAGCGCGGGTACGGCAAGTTGTCCACGCACCGTACCGCGGTTCGTGAGCTTGTCTCGAGGCGAGGCGATTACGTTACGAATCCGATAAGTGTGCTTTACAGTAGGGAGTTTCATACAAAGAATACTGACATGCAAGAGTTGATACGTTTACGTTCCGTTTACGAGTTGATATGTGTGCTACGACCATAACCCTGCCTGGTGAAAACATTAATTGTCTAATATTTGAGATCCAATGAAGCAAAGCGCCAAGTCTAACCTCCTCGTGCACACGGCGCCACCTGGTGTACAGCCAGAGAACTAAAATGGTGGGAGACGACCAATGAGAATTCGAGGATAATACCGACCTGCTACCGGAAATCAAATACGCTACTCTCAAATATGTTTATTTAGGCTTCAAATAAGGTTATCGCTTAATAAGCATTTTATTGGTAAGGTAAAACGCTGATATTAATACTTTATTTTTCTACGGTTTCGAACTTAAATATCTCAGAAAATATATCAGTTATGCCATCTTGTCACTGAATACTTTCTCATCGTAATCACAGTCATCGATCGACTCATGTTCATCACTGGCTGTCGAAAGTGTCGAAACGAGATTTTTTTTAAATGACGGACTTGTAGGTATGCCAACTAGATTCACTGCCCCTTGTGCAAGCTTTTATTTCAAATTACAGGCGCCGTAAATGGCTGACTTTAATCGATAGAGAAGACTTATTACAAAGAGAAGATTTAAAAAGGAATAGCTATTTAGTTTGTTCTGCACATTTTGATGATTTTTCAATTAAAATAATTAAACATCTCAAAGAAAATGCTCTTCCATCAATGCTTTTACAAAACCAACCACATCCATCACACACCACAACCATCTTCTTCAGCAACACAGTCCACATCTAGTCCAGATAATAAAAAATATGTTACAGTCGGTACCCAGACAGATTAATTACAATCAACAGAAAATCAAACACAGACTTCAAATTCACTTACTGCATGATCGCCAAGAAAATAGTCTTGGGTAGTTCGCGAACGACCTAGGTGGGAAGAGCGCTCCTCTAGGTGAACTATGCGAACTAGTTCATTGAAAATCCCGCTCTTAGTTCTTTTTATATTTCTGTTAGCGTCCACTTTACTAGACAGTGGCGCTATGTGACCAACCGAGTTATTTACTTTTACTGTGCGCGCCTTGATATTTCGATATCGATACTAAACAACTTCAAATCCCCATGGTTGAAATTTTATCAAATCATATGAAATCATAACAATCGTCAACTGAAGTATTGCTGGCTAATTATCAAACAGAATACTAATACCATTTATGTCTGATTTTACGGTAAGTATAATTAAAATTTTAAAAAATCTCTTCTATTCATGCATAAATATGTATATTACATAAATGGACGTGTAAAATTTTCATGTAATACTTTGTATTTTTTAAATAAAAATAAACAAGACTTACAATAATCATAACTATATTGTTTTCTTTATTTATTGTCGTTACTAAATTATTTCAAAAAAAGAACTAATGACCTAATAGAGCGAACTAATTCATCCTTGGATTATGAACTAAATTGAGCGCTCTCTGTAGTGACCGGTTAGGCCCAAGCCTACAAGAAAACGAAAACTTATGTCTTACGCATTAACATTTTAACTTTTTTCAAATGTGTAATTAAACCACAGAATTAAACGCACAAGTGTCCTGACATCAACATAAATCTTTGTTTCTTTCTTTATTTCTTTCTTTCAACAAGGTTTTATTGACAGTTCTATCTTGTTACATTTAGATTTAGTTAGGTACATATATCTCGTACATTGTAGGTATAGTAAAATACTATTCTTTAATCTGAGAGGTAAACATTGTTACTCTGTTGGTAGGTTGGTCAAATTAAACATAATCAGTAATAACCATGCATTTTTATTATAATACTTCATTTTCGGTAACTAAGATATAATGTAGGTACCTACTTATAACGGCTATGCATCCGAAATTGAGGCAGTCGAATTTAGTCAATATCTTCCTTTGACAGCTTCCTTTGAGTGGTTGAGTCTAAAGTTGTCATCAAAAACTGAACCTCACAATGTTATACCTACACTTCAGAAGGCGATACTTCTGACCAGTCCTGGATTTGTCAATAGGCCGTATAGGCCGCGGCCTAGGGGCGGCAGATTTCAGAGGATGATATAAAAAGTGTCGCAAACAATTCTTGTTTTTGACTAATTTAATGCCTTCCTTAATATGAATGGAAAATTATTATTTTAGAAAGGTACATGGGGCGGCGGAAATAAATTGGCCTACACTGATAAAAAATATAAATCCGGCACTGCTTCTGACGAAAGTGAAAGGCATTGAAGAGTTGGAATAACTGTAAAAATAATGTACCTGAACATTTTATTAAATTGATTACAACCATGAAACATTTTTATGTATTTTCATAAGCCTATGATAGATCGCATAAATAATTAATTTATAATTAATAGATATTACTAAAAAAAGAATGTCATTAAAGTTTAGCACTTTTAGCTAACGCTACTTGAGAACTGTCATTTTCGATTTACTTTGACAAGGTCCCATACCATTCTCGTCATAGTGCGACCATAATCACCATGACAGGAGAATTTTATAATATTTTACATTTAAATCTAGTTTTAACATCTACAGTAATTTGAAACGTTAACTTGTATCCCGTATGGTCTAGTGGCTAGGATACCTGGCTTTCACCCAGGAGGCTCGGGTTCGATTCCCGGTACGGGAATTCATCGTCTGCGACGTTTGCATACATTTTTATTTATAATTTTAAATTTGTTTAATCTTTTTATTTATTTTTTTGTTAATCAAAACAAAATTTTTTGTTAATCACAAAATTTAAAGATATCGTTATTAAATCATTTTCGGAATCTTTTTAAGAATTTCATAATGATTTTCTGCATATTTTCAGTAACTTTGTTTTTTATGGCATATAAAATAGGGATGTTGTTGACTAATTTTAGAATTCAATTTTATTTTATAGATAGAACCTCAATATTCACGAAAAAATATTATAAATATAATAATCTTCAATTTAAAAACAAAAATTGATAAATAAAAATCATTATCTTTCACACCAAAAACGTCACGTGACGTCAGTAAACTATATTCAATACTGTCTACTAAGTTTGTTGAATTTCCATATAAAATTGTTCCAATGACGTCATATTCTCAAAATGGCGTTTGAGGTCACGTGACAGTGAGTACAATTTTTAATATTTTAAATTAATGATATTTAATTTATTATGATTGATTTCAATAAAAGAATCATATTTTAGGCCTTTAAATGTTACCACTAATATTTTAGACAAAAACTCTAAAAATTACTTTAAGATTATCGATTAATGAAATAAAAATTAATTTTGAAAAAATGGTGAAATAGACGGACCTTACTACCACGTCAGATAAGACCGTCTTGTGGAAAAAAACCTACAAATTTACGTGGTTTACGTGAATATAGACATTGTATACGCGTATGTATTTCAACACCATTTAAATGTGTGCTATCGTTTTTCATATTAAACGCTCTTATCGTCATAAATCGCAAAAAAATACGTATGTCGGGTAAGTCCGGTATAGATCGAAACTCAGAGGTAAAAAACAATTAAATCTAATTAAAAAATCGTTTTTTTTGTATATCAGTTTTATTAAAAGGAATCGCCTTCTTTAGGTCTACCATTTAAGAGATCAAAAACCAACTTACTTAATCGAAGTAGGTACTAAAATACACCTTCTTCTATATTCATATTATAATTGTTTTTTTTAGCGCTAGTGCTAATAAATTCGTCGAAAGTATAAAATAGAATATTATAATAGCATAATGTATGAGTCAAAGAAAAATAATAAAGCGTTTTATTGGTAAGGTAAAATGCTGATATTTATCTCCATACAAAAATTACAAATTAATATGAAATAATATAGTTGGTAAGTATTATAATACAAATCATATAGTTGGTACAATAACTGATTATTATTCTTATATTTATTATTTATCGTGGACAAAATATAACACAGTTGTTACATAAATAAGCAAGGACCGCTACATCGTTCATTAAAGACCTACAATGGATTTTTGTCAGATTTATTTGTAACGAATATACCTACCTACGAGATAATATCAGTACGACTAAACATTGTCGGCCACACAGAATTCCAGACGGCGCGACGGCGTGACCCTCGCCAAATATGAGTGGGGTTGTTTCGCTCAGGAGGGTATCAGCACAGTACTGACCGCATCTGCATGTCGCGTTGTAACAATTTTATTAATAGCAAGATTTTTTTAAACGACAGCTATGGAGACTATTGCTCCTACAAAAACTCCAGACACAATTTTTTCTTAAATATCTTCAATCTCAACCACATCTGAGTCACCAGATATGAAACCAAGTTCCCTTGCAGCAACCTTAGTCTTGGTCTCAATGATCCGCCCAAAGCTGATTTTCGAGGATATTAATTTCTACTCGCTAAAAATTGAAGACAGTCGGTATAATCCAAGGACACATTACGAAAAGTAGGAGCCAATTTGAGCGGGCTCCTTTTGGGGGTGAATAGACACGTCTGCGTTTTAGTGGCGTTAAATCTGCCGCGCTCGAAGAATTCCATAAACCCCCTCTTGGGTTTAAGATAATTATAGGCTGATATATTTCTTCTTTTGTTTTTTTTTTATTTAATAAGTGCATAATTATATTTTGTAACAGTATTCGTAGTATTGTCATATAGACGGATGAATAAACTTATTGGTTTCTCGATACGTCAATCATAACTTGACTTCCAGGTAGGTTTAGGGGTCTAACGCAATTCGTAGGTTTGAAAGAATTTATGGGTTCCTCGATAACATCAATTATAACTTAACGTCCTTTAACGCTACACTTCGGTTCTTCAATTAAACTCCCCCAAAACTTTTCGTATAACTCAGAGTCGAGAGTGCGAACCACGAATGCGGTACCATCAGCTGAATTTTTTTTTCAACTCACTATCTTTGTTTATAAATTATGTTTACTACTGCTACTACTACTATAAATAATATAATAATTATTTAATTACAGAGCGAAATTACACATTTCACTAAAACACGTTTCTTTTGCACTCTGAATATTTCCCTTTTAAATCTTAATAATTGTTATAACGCCCATTGTTACCCACATTTGGAATAAATTTGTTAAAATTTTAATTAAATATTTGTTTTGCTGTCTGTAGTTTTTCGTATTATGTGACGTCCCGCAATTGTTATTGAGACAAAGTTCCAGTGCATTACCAAAATGGGCGGCTTATACCCGGACCGATATGAAAATCTATTCATAAGCCTAAAGCTCTTCACTGAGATTAAATCAGAGGCCATCTGCGTTGCACTACAAAGAGACGTTGACTCCATTTACCAGTGGAGTGTTATGAATAAAATGGATTTTATTATAACATAGATAAAGGTTACACGAGGATATTTGGTTGGATGCGGAAGCCCGTAGAGTATCAATATAAAATTAATAATCATGTCCTTTAAAGATCTAGGGGTGACATTCGACGCAAAACTCGCATTCCACGATTACGTGCTAGCTTTGGCGAAAAAATCCCAGAAACGCCTTGGATTTTTTTGAGGAGTGCAAGGGATTTTTCACTAGTTTTATTTGGTTGACAGCATACTAGTGCGCTCAAAACTAGAAACTAATGGCTGTGTACGGAATTCTACCAGAGCACCTTCATACATGCTTCTACTGGAAAAGGTACAAAAGACCTGTGATATTTGTACAAGCGTGCTTACGGATACCTTCCCTACTTATATCCAATTAACTTTTTATTAGGTTTTTTTGATTACAACTCCTTAGAAGTCCGACGGGAGCACTGTCAGTTGGTCACTGCGTGCAAAATATCTTATTTACCGCGTGATCATCTGTGTCGATTTTTATGCCAGATAAAATTACTGTGGGAGTTGCGAACATAAACTATTTGCCGCGCCCTCGGCGCGTATCGTCGGCGTCGCGAGAGCTAACTCGCCTAACCGCACTCAACGCTCTTCTGGATGCATACCTACATTGAGTGCGATTTGTTTGCTGATAAATGGTCAGTAATATTGTAGTTTTATGAGCGAGAAGAAAATTAAAATTTGGTGCCTATAATTAATGTAATTGGTTATTAAGTTTTAATTATAGTAAATAATAATAAATAAGTGAGAAGTAAACTCAAAAAGCCCAAAAATCTACATAACATTCTTCTAAAATCGACTAAGTATACAATATTTTCAACTACAAGTCAAGAAACGGGTAGGAAGTTGGATCGATAGTATAAAGATGGAAAAAAGAATAAGTAAGATATCTTTAGCGTATCTATTCTCCGAAACCGATGTCCATAGGATGTAGATAAAAAAAATAATCCTCCATGAATACTAGACGCCCTAAACACGACGTTTGAATCCTGCAAAAACGATAACTGTTTGGTATGGACCTTTCACCTATCGCATCTCTAAATTGGTTGAAACCATACAAAAATACGAACTAAAAACGGCGTTGCTTTTCATGATTTTAATTTCGAATGCTCTCGATTAAAAAGCAAAGGCTAACGTATTGATTATAAGCGAATCCTGCTGATGAAATTCACCGAACCTACGCTATACGCTATACTTACCCTATACGCTTACAAATTAATTTTGATGTGCACCGAGGCCACCTCTATTTCGACGACACGATAACGACAATTTTATAATTTCAGTTTTTAATTAAATGGAGACATATTTCTATGAATTACATTACATGACACTGTAGTGTCGTTATAGTCCGAAAAGCTCCCACTGATACCGACCTTATATTATGTATGTATGTGTATTGTATACATATGAAAGCTTTAGTTATCATGAAAGATGCTACTATCGTGTCGTCTTATGGAAAAACGCTCATTCATGTAGAATTTCAGTTTAAACGGAAGGTTATGGTTTTGATTAAGTGTCAAATGCAGTGCATGAAGTTATGAAATGACCAAACCTGTGTGTCGTATAGCAACCCATGAGCGAGAAATGTGCGAAAGAATTGAATAATTTTAATCGCAGCTACATTTACAACTCTGCCGTAGATTTACTTATTGTAAGACTCTGTATTAAATGAAACTGCAATCAAGATATAGTTACCTACCTATTAATGTACATTATTTATTATTTTTTTAATATGTCATTTTATTACAATTTTTTTAATTTTTCGACAGGTCATGTAACGGCTTGTTCCCACACGTAGTATATAAGTACTATGTAGTTCCCACTTTTGATCAATATAATATTATGTGATCGCATATCGTTTTCCAAGCCCGTCTAATGGATAGCGTTACTGGGCTCCAGCATAATTGCATGTCAATCAAAACCAAACTACACCTAAGCTAGGTATTCATCAGAAAACGTCAACAACACAGAGTGCATTTTACCGGCCGGTACAGTTTAAATGCTTTTACTGCACAAAGAGAACCCTATCAAACGCCCCGACCATACAAGGGGAGAATGCGAAAATTTGTCATTTAATTAACTGGTCATTTTGCACTGCCTAGATTTTCATTTTGCCTGCGATTTTAAGGTAAAAAAGTTTATATTATAAGTAAATCGTTTGCCATCTAAAGAAATGATTGTTTTAAATTAAATATTTTATATCTATAGAATATCAAAAAAACATGATATGAGAAAAAAACCTCAATAATGTTCAATGGCAAACTTATTTCCGTCCGCAACGTCAAGGCGTTTTGAAGTTGAAATAGAAATATTGGTCTTCAGAAGTCCAATCAATGCACTTGAACCGACATGTAGCTTTATGAAAATTGCAACGTACCAGAAGAAATATTGTATGTTAAACAGTGAAACCTAGAGAAAATACCAACTTGGCATAAAATCTTTGGCTTAAAGCAGGTTAAATGACATCAAAGAAGAAATCGCTTCTTTAAAACATAGCAAATTCTTTAAAGCATATTATGAAGACTATTTTGAATGCATTACGTAATGAAAATATTCTTAAAGTCCATCAAAATACGTATACGTGCTTTTTTACTCTGTCCTACTGCATAAACGTGTTTTTTCTTCTCCTATCATACTCAAAAATATTACTACCTAATTCCTAATTATTCTTCGTAGGAGTTTCTCGCAGCAAAACGGATTTGTGTTTCGAATTTATTGTATGTCACTAATGAAATTCTAGTATAAAAGTAATTCTCCAAAGGCGAGAGAGCTGCATCAAAAGTTTTGATTTAACATAAAAAAGATATCATACAAAATTTCCTTATTACTATAATATTAATACCTACTATTTCTAGTCACACAAATCTAAATTATACACGTAGTACGAACATTGATTCTAAGTACACACCACGAAATATTTAATTACAAAGCAGAAAAGACATGCTTGAAAATACAAACACAAAACAAGTTAATGTAACATAATTATACGCAACAACAACACAGTTCTATACATCAAAATAACAATCTTAATCAAGGACTGTATAGGATAGGTAGCATGAAACAACAGTTTTATTGACCACTATAATATTATTAAGTACTATAATATTTAGGACATTAAACAATCAGTACAAAATAGGGACACATACTCGTAAATTATTGACAACACACAAAAGCTGATAAAAGCAACCAACTTGATAAAATTTAGCATTAGTTAAGTAATTAAGTTGACATTAAAGCATAATATGACATGTAATGTTAATAATGACATTTAATATTAATATAATTCAAATTGACCCTCTACGACTGAGGTGCTTTGAATTTGAATTTAATAATTTTATTAAATATTTGTAGGTGTGTAAATTTTTGAAGGATGATTTACCTCAAGTTATAAAGTAGTAATTTTAAATAATAATATACATTGTAAATATTAAAAAAATATATTAAAAAAATATAATTATGGATCGGAATCAGAAACAGAATTTGAAAATTTTAAGCTTTTAAAAGGTGTCTAGTGGGCTACCACGTCAGTCGCAGAAGGTTAATAAAATCACAAAATTATCTCTTGTGATTTTAATGACACAAGCATAAAAAGTTAACACGTTGCTTTAAGTAAGAGAAACGATGTTTTTTAACCGACTTCAAAAAAGAAGAAGTTTCTAAGTCGATTATTTAAATGTTTGTTACCTCAAAATTTTGGAATTTTGAAACGGATTTGACAATTTTTTTTGCTTCCAGACTGGTCTGTATTTTTAAATAAGTAAAATTCAGGTTTATGGGATTAATAAATGGTAAATATGGCCGGACCGCGGTTTTAAGGGTCCTGGGTCTAATTCCCAACGAGGCAGAAATTTGAATGATGAGTTTGAATTTTTGTTCTTGATCTTGGTGTGTTTGTTCATGTTTTGCGTGCTGGCATCCACGACACAGGGAATCTTAGCGTGGGGCTATAGTTTAACGTTTAAAAAAATGTTATAGATATGCATAGAGCAATTTTGATATAATTATGTTTTTAGGTTACTATGTTTTGAAGTCAGATATTTTAGGTGAAATTTTTTGTTGAATTATCAATTACAAGTTGGATGCTTTTCATAGCACATTCAACAAACGGCCTTATAAAATATTAAAACCTTACCAGTATAATTCTTCTTCGCTCGATTGGATCAGGACATTCGCCGTAGACTTCATTCTTCAGTTCATAGTGTATTTTATGAGGAATCTTTGATGCCCTAATCTAAACCCATCTTGTGAAAATAATTTAATATTGAAAAATATATTACAAAGCAAAATCATGTTAACTGCTACAGCAATCGTAATTTTAGTGAGCGATAAAAATTGAATTTAAAGTAGAAAATTGTAATATTGATATTTGAAAATCTATTTTTAAGTAAATTAATTTTGTCAATGAAAGAAGTGAAATGACTTGTTAATTATTGGAAAAAATGTATGGAACTTCTGCAATAGCGATTAAAATTAGATTAAAATCGTATCTTGAGTCATATGCTGGTTTCATTACGACGTTAAATAATATGCTGTGGAAAAACCTGATTAATGCCAAATGTTAATACTAGTGACTTAATTAGCCTATATTTTCCACTTGGTATCTGTAGCACATCACGAAAAGCGAAATAATCAACATTATTTTACGTATATATTAAACTTTCATTCATCCATCTATCCATCAGCCCTTGGAGGTCCACTGCTAGACATATGTCCATTGTGCTATCAAAGCTAATTATGGAGAGTTGAGCTATTGGGTAATGTTAATTTACATAAAGAGGCAACCAAGTTTCATGGCTGAATTTCACGTCGACATAGTAATGGTCACCTCAAACCAAATGCAAGTAATCATTACAATATTTGAATGACATAGATGACCGTGGTCTAAGAAAAGATCAAAAGCAACAAGTATTTTCTGCCTTACTTGCATTATTAATTAAGCTGGTCGTGGTGACTTCAGTGTTTAGTAGGAAATTAAATTGCATACTTACCTCTCCGCGGTGTCAGCATATTTTCGTCTCTGCTAAGTCTGCTCTGCAAGCTATGCCGTGGAAACTCAACTCTGCAAACTCTTCTTTACTAACTCTGCTTTGCTTACTCTTATCTTCAAACTCTGCCCACCAAACTCTTTCAGCTGTAGCCTCACTTTTGTTTTTTAACACTTCACAAAAAAATAACTCACGATTTCTTCTTTTAAAGTCAAATTAGGAAAACAAGATTCATTATTAATTATACATTTATAAAGTATAAAGACTTCCTCTATGAATGAAATATCCAACACAAAAATATTTTTTAATTCAAACTTCCTGAAATTAGCGCGTTCAACCAACCAAATAAACAAACTCTTCAACTTTATAATATTAGTATAGATTTTTAAACTGTGCATAGGCGAGCAATACTATTATATATATGTAGTAGTTAGGCGTTAAACACTTTGCAACTAATACAGTTTGTGTGAAATTATTCTTGCATACATATGAATACAGTTATGAAATAAACAATAAAATTAGATTTTTGTAATAATTAGCTACACTCAAATGTTGTTTAACAAATACAACAATTAATTACTAATTACAAATAATAGAATTCCTTATTCTTAAATTTAAAATATTTTTACTAGAATGATAAATATTTTGTTACATGCACAATGTATAACATCGTCGGTTTCCGTATCACGAAATTATAAAAGTTTTTTATTGTTACATAAGAATATTGTAAAAACAGGAAAGAGGTAGTGGCCCCTCCACCGCCACTATGGTAGACTTCAACCATGAATAACAATCAACCTTTCCATAGAACAAAGGTACATACGATTATATTACAAAATTATTTTTGTTGTTTTACTGTCACTGAGTAACGGAAAAGTTGCCAAAAAAACGTAATTAGGCAAAATAATAAGTATGTAATTTTATTTTAAGGAAAGGAAAACATTAAGTCCTCCCTAGAATCTTTATGACACTGACGTTAATAGAATAAGGGAAAAATACTTATATCTTCACACAAAACTTATGTTTTCTTACTGGCGGTTATTAAACCGCTAAGAAATTAAAATAGTTTATGATTCGTAGCTTCAAAACCTTTACCACTTGGTAACATCCTCATGATTTCTTTACGGTCATAAAGTTCTATGACCCTCTTTCCTGCCTTTTTTTTATTCCAATACCATGTCAAATAATACGTCAAGATTTTGAAAATGTTATCACAATAAGAATTTTATTATAAAACTGTGAAGAAAAGTCTAAGTTAATTATTTTTAATATTTTGAATGTTTTTGTTCTATAATACTTAGTCATAATTATGAAAATAATGTATTACTATACACAATTATAAAATTGTGTTATTTCTGATTTCGATATTCTAATTTTGTGATTTCTGTAGGATTCACGATAAATTTTATTGACAAGAAAATCAATATTATTTCAGATTTATCGAAGATTTCGTGTCAGAAATAAAAAGCACTTTCTGAAATTACTGAACGCGAAATATCGTATAAATTAAACATTTAAAATTTTTACTATGATTGTATGAATATATTTATATTGCCATCTTTTTTCCATAAGGTACTCGAAACTATACAGGTCAGGTAAGGACATTTAAAAGATCATTATAAAATATAAACCCCACCAAAAACATTTCATGTAAAATATATTGCCAAGAATAACAACTTTCTTAACGCTTTTAATGTTAAAACTTTATCAGATCTCATGAAGCGCCAAGACCCCAATTCTACTGTACGAGCCTTAATTTTATAGAACCTGCAACAGTATGACTTGATCGTTCAATCGTCGGTCGTTATTCTAATCACATTATTCGTAGAATTACAGCTCTCAAGCAAGTTACCTCTCCCTATCTACGTCAAAGTTATGGAAGCTTAAAAATACGCCCAAATACTTCGAAAAACTGTAGATAGTCACGTTCGTCTTGGCAGTGGCACTACCGTTCTGCCAGATCTGTATAGGGCATACATGAGTAAGTTTAGGAATATTTTAAATGTTATATTTTAAACAAAGAGATTTACGTAATAGTATTTAGCTTCGGAATAAAAGGAATGTTAATTTCCAAATATGATTTATTAGACATTTATGCACATTCTATAACATTCACATATTATTATGTTCTCCGCGACAAAGTAAAAGATCTAAAATTTGCAACTTAAATTAAAATTATGATACATTTATTAATCAATGTGAATTTTAATGTCGAGTTTAAATTTTTGTTCTGGATGTGTGTGTGTGTGTGTGTTTTTGTTTTGTTGTGTGTTTTTGTATATTATCAAAAGCAGCCACGACAAAAGAAACCCTAGTATGAGTGTTTTATTTTTATTTTATAATTTGGAAACTGAATAGGCGAGCAATACTATTAAATAGTAGAAAGGCGTTAAACACTTATTCATACTTATGAATACAGTTATGAAACAAACAATAAAATTAGATTTTTGTAATAATTAGCTACACTCAAATGTTGTTTAACAAATACACCATTTTTTATGATTTTATATAATAAAAATTAATTACAAATAATCGAATTCCTTAATCTTAAGTTTAACTTTTTTTAACTATAATAGAATGATAGATGTTTTGTTACATGAAAAATGTATAAGATCGTCGGTTTCTTTATCACGGAATTATAAAAGTTTTTTATTGTTACATAAGAATATTGTAAAAACAGGAAAGAGGTAGTGGCCCCTCCACCGCCACTATGGTAGACTTCAACCATAAATAACAATCAACCTTTCCATCAAACAAAGCTACATACGATTATATTACAAAATTATCTTTGTTGTTTTACTGTCGCTGAGTAACGGAAAAGTTGCCAAAAACGTAATTAAGCAAAATAATTTTTTAAGTATGTAATTTTTTTTAAGGAAAGGAAAACATTAAGTCCTCCCTAGAATCTTTATGACACTGACGTTAATAGAATAAGGGAAAAATACTTATATCTTCACACAAAACTTATATTTTCTTACTGGCAGTTATTAAACCGCTAAGTAATTAAAATATTTAGTTTATGATTCGTGGCTTCAAAACCTTTAGCGATTGGTAACTTCCTCATAATTTCGTCAGTGTAATAAAGTTCTATGACCCTCTTTCCTGTCTTTTTTTATATTATTGTACTTATAATAATAAATTAGTGCTACTACATCACGATTTGCACTACCGTTCTACTACGTTTATAGAGGAAATACAATGTCTAGGACTATTTTAAATGTTATATTTTAAACACGAAGATTTACGTAACAGTAGTTTCTAAATAAAAAGTATAGTAATTTCCAGATATGATTTTTCAGAGAAAATTTTTATAACTTTCCTACTTTAGCCGTTTGACAAACTCAGAAGTACTTCATTTACATCAAACACCAAATATTGTAATAATATAATATGATGAACTTTATTAAAATTTACTCTCACCAAATATTTGGAAAATAAAGGTGGTGGATAGAACTCTAAAAATAGCATAGTTTTAAACGCACAAATTTTTAAAATAAGTCTCTTATTTTAATATACTAAAGTTGAAATTCATCTACGATTTTTAACAGTTAGGTATACAGAAAAAATCTTAATTCTAATTTTATTATGGTTAAGGCCGGCGAAAGGGCCTCATTTAGCATAAAAGTTTATGATACCTATGTGGTGTTGTGTCTATAACGCCGAGTGCAAAGTAAAAAAAGTTATTAAAAGTTATTAAAGGTAATTTTATTATTTAGTATACCTAGTAGTAGTTTTAACATTGAGAGTGCTGATGAAAATTTCAAAATCTTATTGTAATAAGCATGACTTGATACTACACAAATGTTTTATTTAAATTAAGTTTTTTTTTTTTAATTCCCAGTCGAATAGTACGAAGGTAATACAACCGATGCCATAACCACGACGACGCCGCGACGCTGTCTTAACCAGCGATCCTGAAATAAAATAAAAATTGAGTATTTACAGTTATTATTTGATATTCATAGTTTAAAATCACGTTATACTTTATAAAAAAAAAAACTATTATTATAATATATGTGGCTGTGCAGTGGCAAACTAAGGCCCGTAATAATAAACCGATTCTTAAATCTCTAGAAAATTTAGTTGAGTTGTTGAACTTTTATGTTAATTTGTATGTAAAAATGATATTTGTAAGATCATACATTTGTGCCGAGATCGGTTTATTAATACAGACCTTCGACTATTTCACATTTTACTGTACAATGTACGATAAAAAATATGTAAATGTTGTGGTATAAGGGGACGTAGCAACATACGAGTATAAATACTGTAGGTACAAGTATAATGTGAAAAAACTATAATGGATTGGATTATGTATATCTATTGTATTACATAATATTTTATTTTATTTGAATGATATGAATCTTCTTGAAATTCGGGTATGACTGCGATAACTGCAAGCAATTATCAAGCTTCCTGTTAGCCATAAATATGAGTGGCTTTACCAATGTTTAACAAGCTCAGTGACATGTTTATAGTTACTATGAACATTGAAGTATAATGTCATAGAACAGACATCTCGAACAAAATGTGTGTCCCGCCCAAGAGATTCAATTTTCAAAATTGAACCCCGGTTCTCCTTTCAAAATGGAACGAATCCATTGAAGGTTGAAGCCACGTGGCGCCAATGCATTGTGTTCGCGTTGTCGGTTCTACACGCTAGTAACTCAATAGTAGTAGTACTTCAATGACTATGAAAGATTTTTTTTCTACAATTATCATTCTCAGCCTACTGCTTCAAACTAAGTTGCGCACTATACTGTACTCTATACTCAACTTATTCATTTGTTATATTCATTCATTCATTTATTTGCCATTAATAATAAAATATATCTATATAATAAACGTTATTTAAATTTTAAATGCTTCAAATATTCACTACTATTGATTTTAAGTAACATCATTATTGTTTCTTTGGTAAAATAAGATTTGTGATTCAAAGTTATGAGGTAGGTATTGTTATTTTTCGCAGTTGTTTAAAAAGTGTAAATGTTGCCACTGCTCTACAAGTGTATTATTATTTGGTGACCTGCAATATAAATATTATTTTTAAATCCAGTTCAAAATAACGTAAAAGCTGTTTGCGTCTCCGACGTTACAAAGTTAATTATCTAATAAGTTTTTATTTTAATATCAATTTATGTAAACGGTTATCGTAGTAGGAATTAACCTTGTTCCTATTCCCGTCCTGTAGAGGGAACAATTGCCTGTAAATCAAAATTTTTGTAGATATAAAGATGGATGTAATTAAAATACACAATTTCGTGAATAATATTGTAATTAACCGTTAAAAATCAGATACAAACTAAACATTATATAACAATAAATATGTTTTATATTATTACACAAAATTTTCGAAATTTCGAATTTAATAAAGCAAAAATACAATTAATAATGCTTATTACAAAATAATGATGAACTTTAAGTTAAATTGCACTAGTTATACTAAATAATGTAGTGTAGTCTAAAAATGGTTTGTAAATCCTGACAATTTATTGATATTCATGTGATTTAACTTGATATAATAGAAAATATTTAAGATAGAAGCACAGAAGAAATAATAGTACATACATAAGAGTAATAGATTTAAAAGTAAAACAAAATTGAGCGTAAATATAGTGAGATTTTTTTTCCTAATGTTGCCTTTTACGTACATTACGTGTGTCATCTAGAACTCGAATAATGTTCAATGAATTGACATTTCCTGAGCTCTCCGTGTCACTTAGCAAATATATCTAGGTGCAAAGTAAAAGGAATATTATTGAATAACAAATATCTTAGAAAATATTCCATGCTTTATATTTTTAATTAGGGTGTAGGTTAATCCCTATAATTATATTATTTGTAAATACGTTATGGTATATAATTTAATTATTAGCTCCATTAAGCATATTATGTTCTTAATAATATTGTTACATAATAAGTCTACCAATACTGTTATGGAAGAGCGGAGCCACCCAACACAAGCAATTAAACGCTCAAAGGGTGGTCCCAACAACTGTTGATTATTGTGTACTGTTATTGTAGACGTACAATAAATAATGTTTTTTTTTTTGAATTCCCATCAAAAATAATCTACATGTTTGTCCAAGAATCACGTTTTAGAATTAACGTGTCCTGTATATTGACACGCAAAATGTGCAATAATTAAATATTCAGCTACTTTATATAAATTATATGCAAGGCAAGCAATGCAATGTCTCTCATGTTAACTTACATCGTGTCCAGCGGTTGAAGCACGTCATATCATGTAAGTTACTAAGAAAGTGTTAATAGTAATAATAAAATTTAAAGTGTAAAGGAAAAAAATAATAGTGAGTGTTGGAAAAATAGAAAAAAGTTGAGAATGATGAACATACTTAAAAGTCCAGGTTTCAATTGAAGTCCCTCTTCATGTCTTCTTTTATTTTCTCGATTCTTGATATCATTCATACTTTGTGGTTCGAGGTTCTAAAAGGTTTCTAAAAGTGGGGGGGCGATACTGGACTTGCCTTGGCAGTTGAACCAGTCCCGTCCACGCCATAAAGTGTCAAAGGCCTATCGTACTGGATTCGGCACGGTCGAATAAACCGGTGCACTCCCGATTTTAAAACCAGCGGGGAGGGGATATTTTTCTTTTGGATGTTGTCAATATATTTTTAATTAATTTATATCTACTTTAGTGTCACGTTAGTGTCTCTTTAGTGTCTACTTTAGCGGAACCGATAAATCCTTTGATATCGTTTAAATTATCTCAGATCAGATACTACTAAATTA
>OZ010680.1:21496830-21551898 GCA_963932265.1 Thymelicus lineola
TTTCTTCCAAAATGTTTTACAATGACGCACCCTTGCGAAACAATGGATGTGGAAATTTTGGAAGCACGTTTTTTTGCGAAATAAAGTTTGACTGTTACATACTCAGTGGAATTCGCCAATGATGCCATGGCAATTGGCAACAACGGAAAGACGTAGGTGTATTTTCTCTTTTCTTCTAATGTCCCTACAGTGGATACTGTGATAATGATATTAACACTCCTTTCCATTATATTTTTATAACCACCAACTTGCCGTTACCCGTATAAGAATTGGGGTTCTTCAAAAAAGGTGTAAAAAGATTATTCTTCAGGGCCGGCGTTGCATTGGCGATTCCTCTGGTGTTGCTCATGTCCATAGGCGACAGTGACTACTTACTATTAGGTGGTCAGATTTTCCGTCTGCCATTCAACCTAAAAATAAATTATAATGACAATTTATGTCACTACGTAAGAAAAAATACAAATATAGTTGTATAAATTACCCCTATTCTGTGTATTTAATAAATGATATTATTAACTATTTATTGTTTTTTAAGGGCTAACATTACAAACACATTGATAGTATTTTCCACCTTTTTCCAGATTTACCACTCGAAAGCATAAATGTGGACTGAAATCATAACCCTCCTTCGGCTTCGCGGTAGTCGGGCAATAACGGCGAGTTCAATTTCAAAGTTCTGCAGGCCTGTATCGAACAGTGCCGTGCACTAGTGCAGTATTTGTGAACGTTACGTGCTAGCATGACGTCAATAGTTAACCGGGGTAAGGCCATTTGTAGTTACCATCTATAGACCAGTGCCACTGGGTCTACTCTCTACATTCAGAGTAAAAATTTTATATTTTGTCTATATAATAAACTATATTTTGTCGTCTTTACTTTTTACTAGATTTTCATTATCACAAGAATCATTATTAAGAAATATTAAAAATTATAAACTTGACAAGTGCGAAGTTTAATTCGCTTAGAAAGCATTCCATACATTGATTACGTAGATATATTTACTATTATTTTTCTATTTTATTTATTTTTGTGCCATTTTTTAAACCATAGATGTTTTATAGGCTGTAACATAATATAAGTAAAGAACTATTGTCTGTTTTTTTTTATTCTAGCCTTAGTAATAACGGAGATAAAGAAGGGGGAATGGTAGATTTTCGGTCGTTTTTGAATAAATTTTAAAACTATTCATTGTAAAACTATAACAAAATTATATTTGAGATTCTTTTAACAAGCCCATTTGACATGCCACGATACGGTTTGCAAAACAGTTTATTTTTTGACTTCATTATATTTTTTAAAATTCATTTTAGTTTTGTTGATTCAGTTTACTTTATAATATTTTCGTCTTTGAGTCACAAAAAAGCATAAGAGCAACAAATTTCAACACATTTGGTCCAGTAGTTTTGTACCAAATAGGCTGTGAAGGGCAGTCGTCCAGACACACGAGTGATCCTATAAGGGTTCTGTTTTTCATTTTTTCATACGGTACCCTAAAAACGTATTATATTATAGTGGATATACCAACCCTAGAGGTTATAGTAGAAGATACAACAAAAATTAAAAACAACTTCTTAATTTTAAAAATGCAAAAATGTAAAATGTAAAAAATATACAGGGTGTAACAGGGGTGGTGAATCAACGGCGGCCCAGGGGTAGGGGATCTTAAGACCTACCAATTTAATCTCCACGTATGTTCAGCAATATTCAGTGGTTCAGCTGATATTTGGGAATTAATGATGTTTTTGAAGAAATCAGATTCTTTGAGAAAAGTTGAAAATACGGCATGTTTAGCCCTAGGCTCTTTTCTAGGCTAGGTAGGTCTAATTTAAAGCGGTAATGTGATACAAAAGGCATACTATTGAGCTAGCTTGAGGAAAAATATCACGAACATAGACCAATGCCCGAGGGCATTAGATTTAGTTCTAACAGTCTTAAAGAAAAGCTGGTCAACTTGTTTTCAAGCGTTTTATAATATATCCCAATAAGCAACAAGAAATCGTGTTTAAAGTAAAAAGCATATCCAGCTGCGTATATGTATAGTGATACAAAATAAATTGTTAGGTTTTTAAAATTTAAAATTATAAATAATAATAATTTTAAAAAGTGTTTCTCTTTATGTGCCTTAAATATGAATTAATATTATAGATGTTTTATTTAAAAAAGATATCTATTTGTAGATCAAAATAAAAATTGGTGTTCAAATATTTAAATGGGGAGAGGTATCACGATTAACCGCTCGTGGGAAAAAACTGTAGTACGACCGCTTGTATGAGATTCCTTATGCTACAAAATTACTTGGTTTAAAACCGTGGCAGTTTCACCTCAGTGCGGCCTGGGGTTTAATAATAATAATAATTTATTTAAACAGTATAGCTCGAATGGAAATAAAGTTCTTTTTTAAATCTAAACTCTGGTACTTTACCTAATGTATGTAACGTATGTAGTAGTAGTTTTATAATGTAAAGTACGTTTATACTGTAATATGTAATAACTGGATACATTGTTAGCCATGGTTAGCCAGTGAAGTGCAACATTGAGAAAGAAGTCACTCGTAGAAACCACGCAGCCCGCGTTCGGAAAAATATCTTGTCGTCCCAAACACTACCTCAGTGCCTGAAGCCGAAGGTGTTCGAGCAGTGTATATTGCCAGTGATGACATACGGATCCGAAACGTGGTGCTTTACTATTGACCTAATCCAGGAGCGATAATCGTTGGGGAAGAAAGGTCCTCGAATGGCACCCATGTCTCGGAAAAAGTATAATAGCATAGGACGCTCCCCGACCAGGCGGATTGACGACCTGAAGAAGACAGCGGGCATCCGCTGGATTCAGAAAGCTCAGGACCGACCAGAGTGGAGCAAGTTAGGGGATGCCTATGTCCAGCAGTGGACCTCCAAGGGCTGATGGATGGGTGGATGGAAATTTTCTTGAAACCTTTAGATTATATACCTATCAAATTATTATATAACGCTGGTGGCGCTGCGGTGCGCTAGGATACATGGTATTGAACTCGGCAAACTTCACTCCGTAGCTCCGTCTACAATAGCGTCAACAGCTATGTCCATATCATACTTATTGCGACGCCAGCACTATTTTCATATGATTGTAGGTACTGCCGGTACTGGAACTATTATGTTTTCAACTTTCCCCTAATATGACATGAGTCTCCTTTCTTCTATACTCCATGATCACAATAATTTAACCAAAGTAATTGAAAATCGTTCGAATAAGAACATACTTGATCCTCATCTTGCTTATCTAACATATTAAGTAAAATTACGTTTAAGTACTTAATATAAGTACTCAAATAAATTACCAGAAATACGAAAAAATACCGTAGTAAGAAAATACCGGAAGAATTAAATATGATCATTTACGATCATTATGCGGTATTTTTAAATCTCTTATTCGAATATGGCTGTAAGTATTACATTAATCTTTGACCGTATGACGTATTAAAAGAAGAAATTTAATACACTGTCGTTTTGGAATTCAGAAATCAAGTACACCCGGCATAAAGATTAGGAGTAAAGATAAAGACAGGAGTAGGTAATTATGATGAAAAAATTTCATAGTGACTGTCGAATGACAATGAGAGCGAGAAAAAATTTCATAATGATTGTCGGTTGACAACCATGCTTCTACGTGTAACCTTCGCCTCAAACAAACAGAGCACTGGTATCTAGTAGCCATTTGAAAGAACTTCTGAACACTGCAGCAGGGTGGAAAAGTTGCAAGTTATCAAACCCTCATATAGGTGGCGCTAGTAAATCCTCATTTGAAATTAAAGCAGCGTCATCTGTGTAACTTAACGTGAACAATCTTGAGTATATTCATAGGTGGCGCCCTGGCTCCGCGAAAACATGTTTTAAGCACAGTCGACAGATGGCGCTAGTGAAAAATATTAACTCTTGAATTCGCGTTCACCAGGATTTGACTTCGAAGCTGTGTTTCTTCTCGAGTTCGTGTCAGAATGATAGGAAGTTATAAACAATTTGAAGATCCCAAAATCTAACATTAAAAAGCTGTTTCGAGGAAAACTTATTTTTTCAAAATCGAATGTAAGCTAATCTGCAGCAAATTTTTTCAGCGTAGGAAAACCAGCGAATGACATACATTGAACTAGGTATAAAACACGGTAATTAATTTTTTACGGGATAATGGGAAGTAGCCACAGACATGTATACATAGCCGTTTGAAGATTCAACCACTGTTCACTTTTTGTTCTTAAATTTGAGCCACTGACCTACCTAGATGTACCTACTTAGTGCGTGTATGTATTTTAATGGTCTCTGAAATAGGTAATCTTCGTATTTCCGTATGTATTTCATTTCATTCCATTTCATTCATTTCATTTGGTTAAGTTTAAAGATTTTTATATCTTATAAAGAACGCGAAGTCTTGTAATGAGAAAAAAGGTACTTATCGTATGTTTAAGAAAAGGCTTGATAGTTGATACGCGTACACAAGCGTCCTTTGAGAAACTTTACGTCTTTATACGTACTCACGAATACTTTACTGGAATACTTATCTGCACCAGCTGGTTTGCAGTATTCCTTCATAGAACTTCCGAATCTACAGAGACACTGACTTCGAAACTTGCCGCCACGAAATAGCTTTTATTAATGTTTGAGATTGAACTCCCTCGAGTTATATCATGAGTTATTGCCATTTTAATTAAGTGGAATTTACTGAAGACTTTGTTTTAGTAAAATACTTTACTGTGCCTTTGCTCGCAGTCACTTGGAATATGCTTCACAGATTTGGAACCCACAATACAATATTTATAAATACTATTTAAATATAGATAGAATCGCGCGCATTCAAAAACGTTTTTTTTTTCCGTTTGATACACCTTAAATCAAAAAGAATATTTTCTAATTATAACCTACGTTGTAAAAACTTTCATATTCTTCCTTTATACGTGAGAAGAAATATTGCAGATTTGTCATTTTTGTTCAAATTAGCGAAGGGCATGATTGATTGCCCTGAGTTATAAAGCAAACTGGAACTTGGGAGTGCATTCACGTAATATTCGGAAGCCAACCATTTTATCAGTACCGGCAGCTAAAAATAAATATAGATGAAATTAATTTTTAGTGCGTTCTTGTAACCAATTCAATGTTATCGTGCGGAGTATAGACATTCATTATTTTATTTTGCATCAACGACGCTCAATTTAAACGCACACTTACTAAGGAGTTTTTTTTTAATTTAGTATGTTTTTAATTTTGGTTGACTTTGTTGTTTCTTATACTTTTTGATGTGAAACATCTATAGGCGAGGGGAAAACCTGATTTTTGGCGCGGTGAGTGGCGACGCTTCACCTATTATTATGGTAGGGCAAAATGAAAAAAAATATAATAACACAATGTGGGTGATCATAAATAAACTTAGTTTGATAGGCTGTAGCATACAGTAGAAAAAAACTGTCATCATTTTCTGGAGACAATTCGTAACATTGATTTTTTCTTCATGCCATATTTAGTTCCTGTCATAAAATAATTTCAATGTTTCACATCTGCCAGCCGCCCCATGACGGCTCACATTTTATTATTTTCTTATTTGTTACACTTTACCAAAGCAGTAACATATTAACTTTTTCGAAATGTGTGTCTATTAATTTACCCTATTACGTTAGATGCGAAAATTTGTAAAATTAAATGGCTTTCACTCACTATTGTCACTAGGTTATTACTCAATGTAATTGTAGCTGTCAATTTTCCAAATATTAAAAAATAAAATGAAATAAAATATAACATTATCTTAATATATATATATTACGTGTCACGTTGACGCGATGGACTCCTAAACTACTTTACCGATTTTAATCTTTGCACACCGTGTGCAGGTTGATCCAACTTGAAAGATATGATAGCTTACAGGTTAGGCGATACGAAGTTCGCTGAGACAGCTAGTAATATAATAAATTATGATGATTTTATGTGCCTTACATTATGATTTATAAAATCCCGAAAATATAAATTAATTTAACAATAAGTTTATAATTAATATTCAATATGAGCGGCAAAATGCTCCCCACGCGCCCACTGACGTTACACAAAATAGCGCGCCCACTTTTGGGTTAACGATGTATGCATGGACATGCTTCGTCACTTGATAAATGTTGGTGCCTGTTACGATACGAGGTTACTTTGATACATTTACTAAACAGCTGATATGGCGGATTACTATCACGATGTTTTTATTTAGATAGAATAGCTTATTACTAACCGTCCACAAAAGAGCACAAGTCTCCGCAAATTCCGCGTCAGAAGAATTTTTCACTTATCAAGACCACCTAATCTGTACACTGTACCTACACTTTACGGTTTCAATATTTAAGTTAACTGACATTTGTTTCACCATAGAAAGATAACCAACCTTCTGCGACTGATGTGGTAGTCCAGCAGACATCGCAAAATCGTTTTTTTTTTTATTTTAATGTTATTTTGTAACTGTTATGTTGACTTCAACGCTCTCAGTAGCTCTATGTGCTGGCCTTGTCAGACATTTATGTGATAGAAAAATGTCTGTATGAATGTGTTAGATGTTTATTATGGTGCATAGTCCATGATACCCGTAACATGTGTATTACTTCACAGTTTTCATAAACTTGATATTTTCCTTTGTTCAACTGGCAATTGTCATTGCAGACTCATTGCAAAAGGAAAATATTATTAAAATATTTTCCTTTTGCAATCTGATTGATTGATTCAGCTATGGAATTTTTTTGTAAGACCCAGCATATTGGCAGAGGAAGAAAAAAAATAAAGCTGTACCAGACCTGGCGCACTCCGCATTTTAGCTATGACGTTACAAGTATATACCACGTTCGACATGTCTGGCTAATTCAGAAAATGGCTGTCATTCGTTCTAATCTATGACACATATTAAATACCAGGAAATTGCCCTCGCTTCGCTACGGGAAACCGGGGATAGTGTAGCTTCCCAAAACTGAAATAATTTTTCAAATCGGTTCGGAAGTTTCGGAGTCTATTCAATGCAAACAAACAATCAAATCTTTTCTCTTTATATTAGTATAGATGACACGTATTGTCATTAAACTATCAGATTAATTTTATTCTTTCAAAAAACATAACCCTGACATTGCCATAGAGGATAAGTGATTGTGTTAGAAAGGAGGGCAACGCGTTTTTGATTGTTCGCCTTCTGTACCTATTATAAGTACTATTATTTGTTCGGTGGTTGTACAGAGAATACTATAGATGATGTTCATCGAACCTAGACAATTTAAAACTTTAATTTATAACTTGAATTTGAGGGAAATTAAGACACATTTTACTCAATGTTTCTTTTTATTTTCGACTTTTTATCATATTTCAGTAAAGTAGTTAGTGATCGCAGTTTGAGGAACGCCATCGCGAATCTCAATGTCCGAAAATAATGATGTATAGGCATCAACACGAAAGTGAGATCTCCTCACAGGATTAGTTTATTATCGTGGCATGCAACACTGAGTACCAGCACGCGCCCTACGCGCCGCATTATATGACATCATTAGCATTTCGGATACCTTTCGCATTTTTTTTAATGCGGTGCGAACGGTGCGGATGACATATGCGTCCGCTCTTATATGATTTCATACAAATGCGGTGCATTCAGTGCGTACTGTACGGAAATATGTGCGATCACCTAAAAAACTTGTAAATTCAATGATAGACTAATTTCTGGACATGTTTTCGATACGTTATCTGTACTCGTAGTAGTAAACGCTGTAGAATTTAATTATTATACAAGTTTAGAAAATAAGTATTAAATAAATAAATAAATTATTATCTGTATTATGGTTAAGTTTCTTGGATCAACAAAACAAACGCGTTTACAACTCGAAAAAGACATACGCCTTGTTTGTCGTACTGGGAGGAACTAGTGCGTAGGCCGCAGTGTAAACTGCAAAGCCTTATTTGATCAATACGGGGTTATTACTGCTATTAGTGCAACTGCGTCAGTCGCAACGATCTGGAGAAAACATACACATTTCTAGGTGTAACAATATTTCTATCATAAAATATTATAAACCTCTTTATATAAAATTGAAAAACGACACACCGCTGATTAAACAAAAAATCTCCGACACTACCGAGCCGATTAAGATTAAATTTGGCAGGGAGATAGTTAATGCTAAGGAAACATCAGGTAAGAACGGATTTATGGAAATTCATTCCTTAAAGGATTATATTAGGGGATGAATATTCAATCAAAACTTCTTCATTTTAAATGTTAGAAACATTAAAATTCATATTTTAGCTAGTGGGTGGACACAAAAGTTAAATGCAATATTTTTTATCATCTCCTAAAGGGTTAAATTAGGGGATGGAATTGTATGGAACTTCGTCACTTCTGAAGTTTTTATATATTAGCTCATGGTTAAAAACAAAAATAAGTAGTGACAAGTTTATTTGAAAAATTATTAAATTATTAAATCAAGAGAAAAATTAAACATTGTAGTGTATAGATTAGCTCATGTTACTTACAACGGAGAGGAAGAGGGAATTTAATAATCTCTGATTAGTTAAAACTATAAAAGTTTAGTTAAAATTAACACTACATTCATTGTTGGGCGATACGAAGTTCGCTGGGTCAGCTTGTTTATTATACACATATTGTAAATAGGAAATGCTTATTTAAAAATAAACCGTTTTTTATTGAAGCTATGGTGAAAAACATTATTACCTCTAAAATATAAATTTTATGTTTAAAAGTACGTTGTGTTAAGGAAACGAAATCCAGGTACCCACTTCCCCTCGGTACGCCCACGAATAAATCGATAAAATTCAACAATTCTACAAGAAAAAATAATATTATTCCTCTTCCTTCAGCTTTGCCAACGACCTATTTAAATAATTTGTATTTAAGAAATCTAAAGTAAGCCTTATAAAGCGGCGGCCAAGGTAAGGAATAGTTGACACGATTCGTTGCCTTCCATTTATAGGTCACTTAGGGTTGTCAGTTGTAGTTTTTAATTCACGCTACAAACGTTTTGTTACGTCGCGCGTCGATTACACGCGCGATTCTTTGTACTTTTGCTGAATATTATATGAAAATAATATATTAACAGGCTACTGCAAACACAATGTGATTTACATGTATGCTCTACTCATAAGCCAGAAGTATATTAATTATTTGTAGTTTTTTTTAATATAAGAAATAAATGTTTATTTTTATTTTATGTTCTCGGTTGTATTTCATTATATCGCTGTTTTTAAGGTGCCGTACTAAAAACTGAACCTTTCATAATTTCGTTATGTCTGGGCATACCACAGAGACTCTCGATACTGTAATTTAGCATGGATATCACGCCGAAATGATAGAATAAAATCTTGAAATTACTTTTCAGGTAAAGAAAGTTACTTGAAAAAAACGTACCTACCTCCTAAACACATATAGTAGTGTGGGGATGATTTTTGGATTGCAGTTCCTTAACAGGGCTTGCAGCAGGTGTGAAATGGGGTTGCTCGCCTTGTCGTGGCGGGGGGGCTTAGTAACCGTGGACTGGTCACCCACGGTGAAGCCAAGAGGCAACCAGGGCCGGCCTGTTTGGGCTGCCGGCTGGCCCGAGGAGGGCGCTCCCAGCGGGCTGAATAAGTCCGCTGCGTACGCGCGCCGAGGTGGGACCGCAGAAGAAGAGGAGTGCCGGTATTACAGTGCGCCGTTCTCCCTATCTTCTGCGGCCGTGGAGGGATCGCAGGGGGAGAGGCGTGTTGGTATTACGGTGCGCCACTCTCCCTACCCCCTGCGAGCTGGCGGGGCCATTCCGCCGAAACGGCATTGGTGGGGCCGCAGAGGAAGAGGCATGTCGGTATTACGGTGCGCCGCTTGCCCTATCCTCTGCGGCCGAGGTATGGTCGGTGGAGGAACCACAGACCTGATCCTCCACCGGGTACCAGTCATCTGGTATCCATGGCCTCCTAGTAGCAGACTCAGGGGGAGTTTGCTACAGTACTGGTGGAGGCCGAGGAGGGAGGCGCACCTTACCATCTGGTGCGCCCATCGTGGAGGGCCTTCGGGCTTTCGCGATGGAGCCGCTTGCGGGCGGCTGCCGCTGGCGGGGTCGCGGATGTGTGCGAAAGCGTTCCCGTAACCCCGTCACAAGGCGGCGAGGAGGAAGATGGGGGGTTTTTAGTGGGTATACCGTGGGTCTCATTAGCCTATATGGGAATCCCACATAACCACTCCACAGGACGCAGGTGCCCCCTGCGCCCGAGTGGTATGCGTAATGCATTTTCCCCCCCGAAAAAAAAGAAAAGGTGTGAAATGGTAGAAATCGTCTACTATGACGAAAGTGTGAAGTACCGGAAGTTAGGATGTGCTTTTTATAAACATAAAAAAACTTTACTATCATTTCTGTATTACTTAGCAAAGTATTAATTATTATGTATTAATTAGCAAAGTATTGGCTGGCTTTTTGGCTTCAACCCGTTAACAGCCTACTATTGATCACCTTTTGAGGAGACCTAGAGCATACTCCACCACGCTGCTCCAATGCGGATTGGTGGAGGGATGACCAACCCAAATGTCAGAAGTTTTCATGCCACCCGATGGCTTCCAACGTGACTGTTATCTTACAATAATAACCGGGGCCAACGGGTTTACGTGCCCTCCGAAGCACGGAAACACTCAAAAAATTTTTAGCACTAACTAACCCATCCAACTACCGACCGCACCCGCTGTTGCACAACTTTGTCAAAATTGGTTGTCTGTAAAGTCGGTTTACGGACAATGGTTTTACGTGATAACGTCTATTTCGTAGAAGAATAATTTATGATATAAATAATGTAATGTAAGAACGTAATGGAAGCCCTACGCACGGAGCCGCGGTGCTACTCGCCAGTTGTGTCAGCTTGAACATGGCTTGACGCGCCACCGCGACCCGCGTATCTAGCTAGATTATAATATTAAATTTCATACTAACTATACGATTTTAAACATATTTGAGTTGAAAATTTGGTTTAAATCGATTTAAATATCAGGAGCTGCGCGACATCTGTGATTTTCTTGACTACAACTAAAGTCCGAGTCGATGTACTGTATAAAGTTCTTTCAAGTAGTTCATACCTATAAACAGAGATGACGCTATTGTAGATTTTCGTTTTCATATAATAATAATACGTACGAGCTACGAGAAATCATTTCTTTTCAAAAGATTGTAAAATAAAATAAAAATTACAATTTTACATATTAAATTACAGATATATATTTCGTTTTATTATTATTCAGCGTATCTCTTTCTCGATACTTTGCGCGCGTTGTGGCTCGTGACCTTCCAAGCGGACCGATTACGCTTGAGTGGGAGAGAGACGGCCGGTCTAGCGTGCCTCTCTCTCTAATGCTGCGCGCGCTTCCGTGACGTTACTCGGTTTTCGTGAATGCCTCCCAGGCTCATCGTCTTTATAAACGTTATCACGTTAAAACTTTGTCAATTAATTAAGATCGACACAAGTCGCCGTGCTACTCGTTAATTCATTATATTAGTCAAGTAGGTATAATTATGATTAATTTATTAAATTACGTCGATCAACTTAAAAGGAACTACGGAACCCTACAGTGCGCGTGGTTTGACACGCACTTGGCTGGTTTTATTTCTTAAGGTTATATACTATTATGTCTTTTGTGCTTAAAGTAGGCAACCCTAGAGTCACTTGAAACAACTTTTCAAAACGTTTCCTCCACTTGAATATTTCTACAAAATAATGAGCTTTAAATTAAGATGGCTTTTAAAATGTGTCGTGACTATGATACGCCCATATGATGGTTAAATATGAATAGTTTAAAACACCAAAATTCGATTTGAATACCTCGACTTGTTAATTCTCAGAGTTAGCTTCATCTATATTTATATCTATACTAATATATAAAGAGGAAAGATTTGATTGTTTGCATTGAATAGGCTCTGAAACTACCAAACCGATTTGAAAAATTCTTTCACTGTTGGGAAGCTACATTATCCCGGGGTGACATAGGCTATATTATATGTTTTTACTATTTTTCCCGAAGCGAAGCAAGGGCGATTTCCTAGTCCTATATAATTATAACATTTGATAGTCAAAACGAAACCCTTGTAGATTCGTCATGTCCATGTCCTTAGCCTGACAGTGACTTTAAAACTACAAAATCATGGGATAAAATCTCAAAAAAACATTTCTTTTCAGAGTGCCTGCACATGCCTACTAGGCATGAATTTTTTTCTCGTCCACCCCATATTAAGGCATATCGTTGAAAAGATCCTTCAAAAATATAAAGGTTCTGGAAAGATAATTTTTCAGTTCAATTCATTTTCTTTATTCATTTTCTTTCTTTTCTTTAAAGTGTTAATTTTGGTTATAGACACATGTTCTCCTTTTAGCTAAATGGTAAGATGTTGGACATGTGAAAAAAATCACCGCAGCAGCAGGTTAGCTTCAGTACCTAGTCAATGAGTTAAAGTCCAGGAACTACGGAAACCTATATTGCGCGTGGCCTGACACGATTGGCGTGCGTGGAAACTATTGGCGTACAATGGGTTCCTAATAGTTGTCAAAAAAATTTGATAACTCTGTACGTTATGACCTTAGACTACAGTTCTTACCAAGTTTAATCTAATGAGCCTAAACTCATAGGTTTGCGACGTTCCATTTCACAGTTTCTCTATCAACTCCTGACTTCAAAACAACTGTATGACATCATTATAATATATTGTATAGTATTGTGTTGACTAACGTCGGGGTGAGTTTTATTTGACTTAATAACTTGGTTTGACCTTGACTCAAAGCATTTCCAGGCAGCACAATATCTTTCTGAATGAACCAAGATGCGTAAAGGTTGACACAGACGTTTGCTCTCTCCTCTTTGGCTCTTTGAGTGCGATTCCGCTCTTTGAATTAGGTTTGGCTCTTTCAGCGGTTTGTAGATTACTGGGTCATACTTTGCGCTACGTCGCTTGTTTATTTGCTTAATAAAACTGTTCTAAACTTATTTTCAACACAAGCTATGCACTTAAAACATTGCTTGCTAAGTACACGACTTAACTACATAAAGTACACGGCTTGTCCAAGCAAGCCGGTTGGATTATTATGTAACTGATATTTATTGTTCGATGTTCATTCTATTTGGAATTTGGAAGGACCTACTTTTTAAAAGTCTTCTAAAAAAGGAAATTCTGTTTAATATGTATGTGTATAATGCCAATTCAAACAAAACCTCAATTTTGCGTTTACACATTTACACTTAAACCTTCCTTATTATTTAATTTATTGGTGAATTGGTGTATTAAAATCTCTTCAGTAGTTTCAGAGATTTTGCGTTACAGGAACGAAATTGACGCAACGGAAGATTATTTTTTATATAATAAGTAGTGATACAAGCATATATATATCCATACATTCATACGAGTTCCTCAATGCATAAGACAACGTTTCAACTTTTATAGGTATCTATTTAAAATTCCAAAACCTTAGGGTGCTTTTCCACCAGAGATGTGCTATGCAGCTATGCTGCGAAGATGTGAAATCCAATAAATATGATTGGTTCAATAAATTGATTGATTTCCACCAATGAATATGATTGGTGGATATCAAACGCATCCATAGCAACGTAACATAGCACATCTCTGGTGGAAAAGCACCCTTACTGGGTTTAATTTCACCACTTTCCTATAATTATCTCCCATTTGTACCTTACTGTTCCGCGCGGCATACATACATCGGTAAACAGCAATTTCAGTGGTAATGACATAAACGGCGTGTTCAACAAGTGCCAACTATGTATTTGCCAGTTGGCTAGAGCGAAAAGTTGAGAACTTATTTTATGGCTACAAAATACTTTTATCGGGGAAACACTAAATAATATTTGATTTATTCAACGGTTGGCTTGAAGTGCCATTGTTAAAGCGAAGTGTTTGAGAATTTACTGAATCATATGTTTCGGCACAGACATGTATACCTAGAGTAGATGCCGCATGTTCATACATTTCACGTGTAACAGAAAGGATTTTAAATCCTATTTGAGCGCCGTGTCATTTAGTTGGCGTTTTACTGCTATTGGCAATAGATGTCAACTGAAATAACGAAAAATGCCTAATTGTAACGTTTTAAACTGTAGGAATTCTACAAATACAGTTAGCAGAGGTAAAAGAAATATTTCTTTTCATCGTTAAGTAATTTATTTATAAAATTGTGTAGTAATTTATTTTAAAATATTTTTTTTCATATTTATTGCATTTCTACCACGTTTTACAACGAAAAGCACTAACTTACTGTGTACTGCATACTACTCAATACATTGCTGATTTTGGTAGCAAAATTTATACGGCTTGTTTACTGGAACACGCAATGAAAGTAAAACAATCGTTACTATAAATCGTCGCTTAGCTTCGTAGTACGGTGAATATTGTCGTGTTTCTGTAAAATATAGCATATAGTGTTGTTCATTTACTCGGTGTGGTCTCGATGTTAATCGATTTTGAAAACCAATGAATAATAATATTTACATAGAGACAATTTTTAACAGGCAAATTATTTTTCATTACAATATTAATGTTTCTGTATAGTGATTTTATTCATGATAATATTATATTTAAAGTTTTTCAAGTGACCTCAATATTAAAGCAAAATGAATTATAGCGACGGGGCATAGATATTGGTTTCCAACAAAACATAGGCGTATATGTTCTATTCATTTCAATGATGACTGTTTTACGGATTCGAAAAAGAAACGAAGGCTGATTTCAAGCGCATTACCGAATATTGATGTGCTGTTTTTTTATTTTGAATTTTTAATTAGAAAAAAATATTCGTTTAATTTTAGGTAAGTTTAAATGTGTCCATATGATGTTTTGATTTTCATAAAAGAAATGTTTATAAATATTTTTTTAATTTTCATTTATTTAATTTCTTGAAAGCAAATAATAAACAATCATAATATTTATGATCTCTTTATTTATCTTTACATTTTTGAAGCTTGTGTTTATAATTAACAAATAATCAAGTTAAATAAAACACAAAACTATTTATTCGGTCATATTCAAGCACTATACTATTATTATTATGTACAACCAACCAAAGGCATTTTTTATGTTTTACATATTCTACGCCTACAAACGATCATACGATTTTCTATTTACCTAATTATTATCGGTAATCGATTTTGAGAATCATTAATCGTTGTCGAGAATCGGTAACGAATCAGTTTCGAATTGATATCGCTAGGATGGGGAATTTCAGCACTAAATATTCTTGTGACAGCACAATGTGTCAAAAAAAGTGACACACTTGGTTTTCATACAATTCGAGGTACATGCGTCGTCTATTCTTGATATTATATGTCTGTGTGTTTCGGCTTTTCAGGAATTGATAAATATTTGTTGTGTTGATATGTCTCAATTCTGTCAATTAACTTGTTACACAACTTGAATTATTGACACCTGTAATAAACACACGCATACAACAATGTATGTAAATATAAAAAAAAACATCCGCCAATTTAAAATAATTTCAGTTGGACGTCAGTTCGAAAATTAAATGTTGTAGAACTCGTCTCTAATAAGCTAAAACACTCACCAAGTTGGTGTAAGCTCTGCGTTACCGCTCGCATTCTCCCATGGAGGCTTTGACTGCTTTTGGAAGCCGGCTCCTCCGCCCGCGAACATTAATTCGAATTGCACTCACTAATTAAACACGGCACTACACTAATTAGTTGTGTTAAGCGCCCTTGCGTTAGAGTGGGGCGACAGTATCAACAAGCGAACAAGCGAACGAACAGAGCAGACAATGCGAGCAGGTAATGCTGACGTATCAGTCACTAATTGTAAGTCGGCTACTATCACTGGATAAAGAGAAGAGCATGGGTGTCTGTATTACGGGAGTCGACACCGCGTTTCACCCGCGTAATATCTGCTTTGCGACCGCTTGTTTTATTTTTGGGCATCGAAACTTTTATACATTTGCGTAATTTCTAACAAAGTTCCCTACTTTTGATCGGCTAATTAGATGCGCGCGTAATGATTCTCGTCGTTAACTGGAGTGTAGAAGTATTTAAGACGGTCCATAGCGCTCTGAATTAAAGTAAATTTAGAAATATTTATTTAAAGAGCGCTAGATTCAGTGTCGCATATTGGGTCAGTGTCAGGAAAACGGTTCAGGAGAGAACACTTAGTCATGTCAAGAACGTATTGCACTATTGGTTTTGTTATTGTTACAGCGACGTAAAAGAAACAACTGACTGTGTAATTGTAAAAAGTATTTGTAGCTCTGTGAATTTGTATTGAAGAACCCAGAAAGGTGCTACTCGCCAGTTCTGTTAGCTTGGACATGGTTTGACACGCTACCGCGTGTCTAGATAATATTGTTTATTTTTGGCAATCGTAAGATTTTGGTCTTACATTTTATTTTGGTTTTACATTTGAGCCGAATCTAATGTACCTACTCATTTAGAAGTAGTTGTTTCAACAATATAAATCCTGATGTTATGAAAAAATACGAAGGTATTAAGTATATATGAAATTATGTTTTTAAATTTTCTGTACAGCTACATGGAATTTCGAAATAAAGCTAAAAATATAATGTCTTATTAAATACAAGGCCTAGAACAATAAAATGTTGTGATTATGAGTTATAAAAATGAGCTCCTGTATCTCGTCGTTTTTTTCCCAGTACCTTTTCAGAAAGGGGCTTTGTCAAGGAGGAGAAGAAGTGGCGAAAGAGATTCCTCAGCACATCTTTTAAAATAAGGAACAGTTACAGAATAGATTCTAACCTACGCGGAACTAGATGCGGCACTAATTTCCAGGATTTCTTATCATTAATATACTTACACTTGTTCTAGTACAAGCTGGGCTTTCACATATCGCTTTAACATTCGAATAGGAACCTCACGTATTGACTTAGGTAATTTATTATAAAAACCGAGGCCCTCAAAAGAACGTGGCACCCTACGTAGGCGAACCAAATTATGTCTATAACTTGTTACATGATTAAGTGTATTACTATTCTGTTTAAAAATAAAATACGAGGGATGACCCGAAAGTAATGATAAAAGTTATATCAGACAATAAGTTTTAGAGTTACTGAATATTACATTTGCTACATCTATTTTCTAAACCTTGAATTCGCTCAAGAAAAATCCGCCTCAATAGTGGCCATTACTTCGCTATTACATTACACAATGTAGGTTAGTTGAAAATTAATTTTGTACTTTGACCTTCCTCTTAAAGGAGATTATAGATGATGATTTCCTGATGTATAACTCGTTAAAAATATCTGTGGACCTGGCTCAATAACGTCATGAAAACTGGAGAGATAGCAAAAAAAATCGAGACGTAAAGATTAAAACTATTATTTTGATTTGTTTGTAGGGTGAATTTCAACAAACTCGAATTTTGCCTAATTACAGTGGCGAATTTAAATTTGCTGTTTCTGATAAATTTTTTTGGCCTTAATAATAGATAAAGAGTAGTACTAATTAATCATATACTAGAGATTGAAAAAAAATGATTAGTTCATGAGATATTTCCATTTGAAATTATCAAATGCCACCGAAATTATTAAAGGACCACCGGAATTAAAATCCAAGCCACTGAAATTGATTAAATTTAAACTTGATGTTTCTAATACACTTTATTTGGCATAAATAATATGTAAATAGTAGTGATAATTAGTCATATAGTAGAGATTGAAAAAAACTTTATTTGTTCCGGAGATATTATCAAATTACACTATCAAATGCCACCGAAATTAGGACCACTGGAATTAGAATTTGATCCACCGAAATTGATTTATGCCCATGAGAAATCATAAAGGCAGGATCATTTAATACTTTAAAGATATTATGTACATTCTGAAGAATAGGAGTCTAGATGAACGGACTCCTTTTAGCGGTAATTAGACAGGCCCATTGCACTTCTGAGCCACGTTTATAAGCTGTTTTCGAGGGTCCTCACAAATCGCATTGCACGCAGGCTTGACGACTTCCAGCCTCCCGAACAAGCAGGATTCCGAAAAGGCTACAGCACCATAGACCATATACACACATTGCGGCAGATTATACAAAAGACCGAGGACTATAACTTGCCGTTATGTATAGCCTATGTGGACTGTGAGAAGGCCTTTGATTCTATCGAGATCTGGGTGGTACTAGATTCTCTCCAGCGGTGGCGGATCGACTACCGGTATATCGAGGTGTTGAAGTGTTTGTACTCATCCGCCATCATGTCTGTCAGAGTACACGACACAGCAACGAACCCCATCCAACTGCAGAGAAGTGTCAAACAAGGATGTCATATCCCCAAAACTGTTCACCGCTGTGTTGGTAGACGTGTTCAAGCTGATGGAGTGGAAACAACATGGCATTAACATCAATGGTGAATACATCACACACCTACGATATGCCGATGATATAGTCATCCTGGCGGGATCCCTGGAAGAACTTGAAACAATGCTCGGGGGACTTGAACAGCGCCTCACAACGGGTGGGTCTTAAATCATGTCGAATGTCCATGTCACACCCGTATCGGTTGTTGTTGACGGCGTTGCTCTCGAAGTTCTAGACGAATACAATTACCTGGGACAAGTGATCCAGATGGGTAAGTCCAACTTCGAAAAAGAAGTCACTTGTAGAATCCAACTCAGATGAGCTGCGTTCGGGAAACTCCGTCATATATTGTCGTCCAAAACACTACCTCAGTGCCTGAAGTTTAAGGTGTTCGAGCAGTGTGTGTTGCCGGTGATCACATACGAATCCGAGACGTGGTGCTTTACTATTGGCCTAATCCACAACCTCAGAGAAGCGCAGCGGGCTATGGAGAAGGCTATGCTTGGTATTTCTCTACATGATCGCATCAGAAATGAGGAGATCCGTAGACGAACAAGGGTAACCGACATAGCTCGAAGAATTAGCCGGCTGAAGTGGCAATGGGCGGGCCACATAGTGCGAAGGACCGATAACCGTTGAGTAAGAAAGGTCCTCGAATGGCGCCCACGTCTCGGAAAAAGGAGCATAGGATGATAGGACGCCCCCCGACCAGGTGGACTGAAGACCTGAAGAAGACAGCGGGCATCCGCTGGATTCAGAAGGCTCAGGACCGGTCAGAGTGGTGCAAGTTAGGGGAAGCCTATATCCAACAGTGGACCTCCAAGGGCTGATGGATAGATGGAGACACGCTTGTATTTCTATGGCCTATACTTCCCTATACGCTTTGATTTGCCACCGGAGCCACCGAGATTGCGCCACCGGACTTAGAATCAGAGACAAAACTTGAATTTTAAAGAAAACTTTTAGTCACAGGTTAACTTTTATTTCACAATTGTAGCTGAAAACCGTTAATGGAACCCTCCATAAAATTTCTAGATAATCTGCTTTGTACTTTTACTAATATACATGACATCGGAATTGGATGATTTTGTATTCCTGCGCCACCGCAGTTAGTACTTACGTGTTTGGCAGGAAAATTACGCAACCAGTCGGTCATCCTAACACGCAGTTTGCAAGAGCACAACTGAACGGTGCGGGGACAGCCAGTAAGGTGTCTTCCAAATCGTGAAGTAACAAGTAATGAAGTATACAAAATGCGCCACCGGTATTGCTTTTATTTTTATTTTTTGTAGGACATTTTTAAAAGATGTTTTAAGAGCTGTTGTTTAATCTTAAATTACTCCATAAATATATATTAGTTGTGTCATTTAATGTATTTCTAAAAAACATTCCCTTTCAATGAAATTTATTTACCAAAAAAAATTAAATTAATAAAATATGTAAATAAACGCAGTTTGGACAGTACACCGGAATTAGATTTTAGGTCTTAGATATTTTTTTATTAAAAATCTATGTATTAAATAACTCTGAATACTTCACTATCATGTAGATCACTACTTAAACTACCTATATAAAATTATGCATAATTGTAGTTTACCTCCACACATTGATTTTCAACCTCGCCGTCTCAAAAATGCACCTGGGAAATTCACCCTGTATCTACTTTTTTACACTTTTATAGAACTTTTAGATCAGTCTGTACTTTATAGGGTTCCGTACCCAAACAGTGTCAACGGGACCCTATTGCTAAGCACCGGCTGTCCGTCCAACCCTCTGTCTGCAAGCTGTATATAATGAACCCTAATAGGTAGACAGTTGAAATTTTCACAGAGTGTATATTTCTATTGCCGCTGTAACAACAAATAACGAAAATAAAATAAAAAATAAAAGAATGAAAGAGCCGTGCTTTTTTCATTTTCAAAGAATTGGTTTACTTTGAGCATAAAATTCCGCTCTGCACTATATATCGTCCTACCCATCTTACAACACTAAATAATAATAAACCACAAGAAACTATAAACAACAAGAAACAATAAACAATAATGCGATTACGAAGCAAGAATAATACACATGCGTCGGCGTTTGCTTTGCCAACGGTACTGGATAGGCGAAAACAGGGTGAAGTCCGAGGAAGCGGGAGCAGCATCGAATTCCAGCGAGGTACACAGATAGTTTGAAACTGTGGTTTGAACGTGTTATATACGAGTATAGGTAAAGAATTTTACATGAGTATGGACTGCACTATCAAGGAATTTCTGAAGAAACCAATTTTATGGAATGGAATATGGACTTTTAAGTCGAAAATCGAAGTTCTTTGTCGTGTATTGAACAGAAGAACTGAAGTGACATTAAATTCAGTCGTAGAGTAAGCAAGCTAGTTAAAAATAGTTTTTCCGCTCCTTTTTAAATTTGTTAAAGAGTGGAAAACTTTAATCACTATTTTAAATTCCCTTGCTTTTAATTTAATACCGTTGTTTGTAACTACTTCGTAAACATACATCAGGGTTATGCTGTAACTCCATAACGCCCTTCTTCAATCAAGAGGATAGACTCGAGATATACTCAGGCTAATTAATATTCCAGGGATATTGAAAGAAAAAAGTTTGAGTAATATTAGTTTTTGAATATACCACTGTATTGCTACGTTGGACACTAATTCAACAGACCAGGAAGATAATTTTCTATCGTGTATTAAACATTCCTACTTTGATTTTAAATAAATAAAGAGTTTTAGTATTTTTACTTCAGAAGTAAAAAGTTAGGACATACATTCTTCATATTATAAAATTTATATTATTATAATTAATATTAATTTTCGCGCAATCTCCTGGAATTGTTGAACCTAAGAAAATATTTAAACGATACACAATTACACATTACAAAAACAAGTAAACATCCCTGGGTCAAAATAAGCATTCTTTTAAACAGTTTTAAGGATTCAATAAAAAACTTACCTGTCCTGAGTCTTTTCAGTAGATGTGGCGGAGCTCTGCTCTTTTCTCTTCTCGTGGACGAGTCCAAAAACTTTTCCAAGCCATGGATTTTTGGATTGGTGAGACATTCCTAGTTGCCATGTTGCCATTGCGCTTTCCGGCGACCAGGGGTGGCTTCGGTCCGATTATTTTCTTACGAATGTAAGTTATAACATTATTTTGTTTGATTTTTTTGAATTCATCACTGTAACTGTTGTCCTGCTTTCGTCGAATAAAATACAGTATAGTACACACTGCAGCACTAAGAAAAATAATTGATATTAGAATTACTAATGATTTGTTCATCTTGTTACTTGTTTTGGGACTTAAATTATTAAAATTTATATGTAATAAAATAATTGATATCTGAAACAAAGAAATTGATGATGGTTAGTATATTTAATTGAAAACAAATATTATACTAACAACAAATAACACAGAAACATAGCCAATTGCTTGAAAACACAGACATCTTGACAACGTATCTTCGTTCGTAGGTCAATTACCGAAAGCTGGCGCGTACAACCCAAAGTTAAATTGGGCTTATGTACTGCCTACAAAAAAAATATAATGAAGTGAGGTTGTATTGCACAGATATCACAAAACACGACACATGTCTCCTTTACATGAACAAGCTCGACAGAGATCATTAAATTGTAATATGTATTGTTTTACATGATTTTTAACTAAACTCGTCGTGGATTGTATTATAGTAAAATATGTATGGTTTTATTTAAATATTAGGAGAATTGTATTATACATATATTAATATTAAAGTAAATCAATACTAATGACTTGCTAAATGCCTCTCGTTCACGAATGGATGTGTCAAAATGTAGGTATATTCTTATTATAATAAATTAATACATGAAACTGTTTTTTTTATATTACTACCTTATTTAGTGGGGGTACTGTGAATTGTACTGTGTGACAATTTTCGGTAATCGAGCTACAAGTGCAATACATGCAAAACACGCGTAGTTTTCAGAGTTACAGAGTATAATGTATTAGTGAATCGTTTATCTACTCTGTATCGCATAAACTACTTTACTCCTTTGAGTACTTGATAATATAGTTATATTAGGGCGAATACGTAGAAAGCAATTTACAAATGTCTACGGGTAATTATAGGTGCAGGTTCGATCACATAACCGTTACATGATATAAGTTATCTTAGAAAAGCAAGAAAATAATAATAATATTCCCTTGAAATATGGACAGCAAATGACAGCCTACCAATACTACGGGGCGTCAAAATGTGTCAACTACGTCGCATATCGGTCTCGATTCCAACCAGTGCCAAGAGGCTTTGGAGAGTCAGCTTTAAAAGCATGTTTTCTATGTTTATACGTCCTTAGTTGCCTTAAATTTGAATCTTCTCTTCAAGTTACGACCAACGAAAGCTAATTTATTTATTTGTGACGAAGGCAAGGACAATTCGTTCTCAGTTCTAATTTTAGCAAGACCTAATAACCGACTAAAGTCTCTCCTATGCTCCTATTTGAGATTTGATTTTCGTACCAGATAAATAAATAGCATAGTACAACAGTGTCATGTCATACTTTTTAAATGCAGTTGCTGTAAGAAAGATTTTAAATTGAGAGCAATCTGGGATGCACTTGCTAGATACAGATTGCGCATACTGAACCGACTTTGGTATTATCCCTAAAGTCATGTCTGTTCTGTTTGTGATACGTTGATGGGCCTTTTTAATGCAGTTCTCAGTTTAATTATAATTATCTTAAACGAGACACTATATTCCCAGTGTTGCGGTCTATGTTTAAGCACAATATTATCTCGTAAATAAATTCAATTCAAATCATTTAACAGAGGTAACAGGTAATCTTTGTTTCTACAATCTCAAAGATATTGAAAGAACCTCTTCAGCATACCTTCCAGATTTTTAAAAGTTTTATTATTATTTATTTATTTTTATTTATTTATTTGTTTATTGCATCAACAAAGTTAACACTTGGACATGTACAGTCACGTGCAATAATATATATACATTGTCACGTTTTCAAAAATATCTAAACTTGTAACAATCCAGAAAGAAGTGAACGACAATTCGTTCAAAATTAAGTAACCATTAAACGATGTCAAAATAAGGTATACACGTTTATTCCACATTAATGTAATCGAAACAAAATCATAAATAAATTCACACTTCGAATATCATTTTTAACTATCCATGACAATTTCTATAACATGTATACAAAATGTATACATGTAATAGACATTGTCATGGCTACATTAAAATGATATTGGAAGTGTATACTTACTTTTGCCGTTTTTGTAACTTTACTCATTATTTTAGTCGAATTCAGTGATCATGACAAATACAGTCATATGCAATTTAATTTTTAAAGATATTTACTGATTTTGCAAATAAGCCCTATTAGGCTGTTGTGATTCAATTTATATTGAATCAATAATTATTATTAAACCATTATTTTTTTGAAAATATTTTAAATTTACTCTTATTAATCGTTCATAGCCCAACAGCTTGCGTCGATCCTAAGCAATCGACAAAGTTAAGCAACAGCGGGCGCGGTCGATAGTTGGATGGGTGACCGCTAGTGGCAAAAATTTTTTGAGCGTTTCCGTGCTTCGGAGTGCACGTAAAGCCGTCGGTCCCGGTTGTTATCATAAGATAACAGTCGTTAAGCCATGTCGGAGGCCCTCGGGCGGTTTGAAAACTTCCGACACTCGGGTTGCCCACTAACCCCTCCAAAACTGGAGCAGCGTGGTGGAGTATACTCTAAGCCTCCTCAAGAGGAGAGACCCGTGCCCAGTAGTGGGCCATTAATGGGTTGAAGCCAATCTGCGAAACAATGAAATAATTTTATCAACAATAATTTTATTAATAATCATCTCAGCCTTTGGTTGACCACTGCAATAAAACAAGAGCTTATATAATCAGTTTATTTTAATTCGTTTCTAAATCTATACTTCTATACTAATATTATAAATGCGAAAGTAACTCTGTCTGCTACTCTTTCACGCCTAAACCACTGAACCGATTTTGATGAAATTTGGTACAGATATAGAATTGAGCTCGGGAATGATCATAGGATACTTTTTATCCCGGAAAATAGACCTGTTCCTGAGGGATAACTCTTTCACGCCTAAACCACTGAACCGATTTTGATGAAAAGTGCAGATATAGGATTGAGCTCGGGAAAGGACATATGATACTTCATCCCGGAAAACAGACCTGTTCCTGAGGGATAACCCTTTCAAGCCACTGAATCGATTTTGATGAAATTTAGTACAGATATATAACTGAGCTCGGGAAAGGACATATGATACTTTTTATCCCGGAAAATAGACCTGTTCCTGAGGGACAACTCTTTCACGCCTAAATCACTGAACCGATTTTGATGAAATTTAGTACAGATATAGAACTGATCTCGGGAAAGGACATATGATACTTTTCATACCGGAAAATAGACCTGTTCCTGAGGGATAACTCTTTCAAGCCACTGAACCGATTTTGATGAATTTTAGTACAGATATAGAACTGATCTCGGGAAAGAACAAATGATACTTTTTATCCCGGAAAATAGACCTGTTCCTGAGGGATAAATCTTTCACGCCTAAATCACTGAACCGATTTTGATGTTTGGTACAGATATAGAATTGAGCTCGGGAAAGGACATATGATACTTTTCATCCCGGAAAATAGACCTGTTCCTGAGGGATAACTCTTTCAAGCCACTGAACCGATTTTGATGAATTTTAGTACAGATATAGAACTGATCTCGGGAAAGAACAAATGATACTTTTTATCCCGGAAAATAGACCTGTTCCTGAGGGATAAATCTTTCACGCCTAAATCACTGAACCGATTTTGATGTTTGGTACAGATATAGAATTGAGCTCGGGAAAGGACATATGATACTTTTCATCCCGGAAAATAGACCTGTTCCTGAGGGATAACTCTTTCAAGCCACTGAACCGATTTTGATGAATTTTAGTACAGATATAGAACTGATCTCGGGAAAGAACAAATGATACTTTTTATCCCGGAAAATAGACCTGTTCCTGAGGGATAACTCTTTCACGCCTAAATCACTGAACCGATTTCGATGTTTGGTACAGATATAGAATTGAGCTCGGGAAAGGACATATGATACTTTTCATCCCGGAAAATAGACCTGTTCCTGAGGGATAACTCTTTCAAGCCACTGAACCGATTTTGATGAATTTTAGTACAGATATACAACTGATCTCGGAAAAGAACAAATGATACTTTTTATCCCGGAAAATAGACCTGTTCCTGAGGGATAACTCTTTCACGCCTAAATCACTGAACCGATTTCGATGTTTGGTACAGATATAGAATTGAGCTCGGGAAAGGACATATGATACTTTTCATACCGGAAAATAGACCTGTTCTTGAGGGATAACTCTTTCAAGCCACTGAACCGATTTTGATGAAACTTGGTACAGATATAGAACTGATCTCGGGAAAGGACATATGATACTTTTTATCCCGGAAAATAGACCTGTTCCTGAGGGATAACTCTTTCAAGCCACTGAACCGATTTTGATGAAATTTTGTACAGATATTGGATTGAGCTCGGGAATGAACATAGGATACTTTTTATCCCGGAAAATAGACCTGTTCTTGAGGGACAACTCTTTCACGCCTAAATCACTGAACCGATTTGGATGTTTTGTACAGATATAGAATTGAGCTCGGGAAAGGACATATGATACTTTTCATCCCGGAAAATAGACCTGTTCCTGAGGGATAACTCTTTCAAGCCACTGGACCGATTTTGATGAAATTTAGTACAGATATAGAATTGAGCTCGGGAATGAACATAGGATACTTTTTATCCCGGAAAATAGACCTATTCCTGAGGGATATTTCTTTCAGGCCTAAATCACTGAACCGATTTTGATGTTTGGTACAGATATAGAGTTGAGCTCGGGAAAGGACATATGATACTTTTCATCCCGGAAAATAGACCTGTTCCTGAGGGATAGCTCTTTCAAGCCACTGAACCGATTTTGATGAAATTTAGTACTGATTAGAATTGAGCTCGGGAAAGGACATATGATACTTTTTATCCCGGAAAATAGACCTGTTTCTGAGGGATAACTCTTTCACGCCTAAATCACTGAACCGATTTTGATGAAATTTAGTACAGATATAGAACTGAGCTAAAGAACATATGATACTTTTTATCCCGGAAAATAGACCTGTTCCTGAGGGATAACTCTTTCACGCCTAAATAACTGAACCGATTTTGATGTTTGGTACAGATATAGAATTGAGGTCGGGAAAGGACATAAGATACTTTTTATCCCGGAAAATAGACCTGTTCCTGAGAGATAAGGTAAAATTTTGCTATATGTAGTTGATTGAATCGTTATTTATGAAGCGCCTTTTATGACTCTTTTTAGGGTTCCGAAGTCAAAACAGAATTCTCATAGTTTCCGAGTTTCGTCATACCTGTCCGTCCGTCCATCCATCCATCCGTCCGTAACATATCGCAGATACCCTTTGTGCTAGAAAGCTGTAATTTAGCAAGAATATACATGTTTATTTAAACTTTAAATTGGTAGAATAATATTTTTAAAAATATGTTTTTAGGGTACCTCTCCTAGAGGTATTATGGGGATAAATTTTTCCGTCACGCACCCCATAGTGCGGGGCATCGTTGAAAAGGTCTCTCAAAAATAATATTGGTCTGCTAAGTCCATTTTTCGATTGAGTGGTCTGTTTGCAAACTATTCGTAAGTCAATTTACGAAAAACATGTTTTATAATGAAGGGATCTTTATTTTCGGCGTACGAAGTCGCGGGTAACAGCTAGTGTTATAATAATTTTTAAAGCGTATTATTCAGACTACCTTCAAAAAATTAATATTTGGGCATTTTCGCCAAAAATTGTAACTTGCGTTTTTACCGTGTCCCCTGACTTCATACTTCGAATTTTCTTAAATAAAATTTCAAAAAGATAAAATCTTATTTTTTTTGTAAACTTCTTTAATAAAATTTACGGTAACACCAACAAAAGTTGCAATTATTGCCTAATATAATTTTTATAAGTTTTGCGCACAGATTAAAGAAAAAGAAAAAGGCAGATATAACTTTCGCAAAGAAATGCAACGAATTACGTGAAGCCGCTTTTTCACTATGTGTGCATGACAACCATATTGACATCTAGCAGTGACATCGTAGAGACACATACTTCTTTGTGTGTGTAGAATGCCAGACATTGAAAACAAAATCTCCCGCAATTTAGTAAATATTTTTTGCCATATTTTCAACTTGAAATATTATGCACAATTAAATTAGCCAATTATTTATTATTATATCACTAGTTATCAAAAAGTATAGATATTGAATATGTCAAATGTTCTTTTAATATACAGTACTTAATATATTGAATTGTTTTAATTTATGGTTTTTTCTCTTTTGGGTAGTTATTTTTAATTGAAAAATATCAAAATTTTAATACATTTATTATAATTAAAATACATGAAATATATATAATATACGTCATCTTCATTAAAATGCAATGAATAAACAAAGCAAAATTTGGATGGCCAATCATTATCTTGCCTACTTTGACGAATAATAAAAGCTCATTTATCTCGTATAATAGCATTTGTCCGCAATCTGCAAAATAAAATAATTTATTGAGTAGGCTAAACAGGAACTAAAATAGAATATAATATTTTCTTTCAATCGTGCATTTTATCGTAGGAAACATGATATTTTCAATCAGCCAGGTTTGCTTATGTTAAAATCCTTATTTTATCCCTCTAATCCTTTGTACAATCTATCTTATGTTTGTAATAACCCAGCGACAGGTATTTATGCATTGGCTGCATTTCCTGATTTTTAGATTTAAATAAATACAACTATTTACTTTTAAAATATTTTTTTTGATATAAATTTATAATCGATCAGTGTTCAAATAACCCATGCATATTTCCCTTAATTTAGGGTAATCGATCTTCATATAAAGCTGGTATTCAATTGAATAATTGTCAAGGTTTTGTGTTCCGAGCGCACCGCAAAAATATTATTATAAATAAATAATAAAATAATGAACAGTTACCTGTGAAAAGATATCTAATCTTCTTTTCTTTGATTTTGAGAACAACTTTATAGTGCAGTCATTGAAGCGAAAAATACGGTGTTACCTCCGAATTTTTTTACTGTGAACCGATTTGCATGAAATTTTGGAATTAGGCTTATCTAACCCTTAACTTCAAAAGTGAAAATAATCTGAACTCCGCAAATTATTTTTAAGGGGTGTAAACAACCCCTTAATGGAAAAATTAACATTGAGCCATTTTATCGCTAGAAAACATGTGTAATAGTAAGTTTTGAAATTGTAAAGTGTTTTCTAACACAATTACCTCATATTAAAATCATTTTCAACCCCTTGAAATTCTTACAACCCTTGCTAACAACCCCTAAATTAAAAAAATCACAAAAAATTACTTTGGTATGACATAAAAAGATGTAAGTATAGAGTAAGTATTATTTTGTTCTCTATAATAATAGTCAAATTTTTAACCCCCTTTCAACCCTTAAAAACAACCCCTTGATAAAAAATTGTTAAAAATTTTTTTTTGATTAAATGAAAAGGATTTAAATATTATTCTACACTCTCGTAAGTGATTATCATAATCTTCAACTTTGCTACCCTTAAAACTACCCCTAAATTAAAACAGTAAATATATATGATTACATATTTAAAAACTTACTGGTCATATTAAAACGAATAAACGGAGCACGCACAGCTGACCACCTGGCTTTTTCGTTGGCCCCTTCACTCAAATGTGTTATATATACATGTAAGAACGTTGGTTGGTATGTATTCATGCCTACGTTTCCAAAATATATGAGCCATATTATGTATATAATATACACGTTACAATAGTTTTGGGTCTCTATTATACTGCGTACTTTCACATTGCTCCAAATATTCACACTCCGAAATTTTCAGTTACTAAGTAGAAAAAAATATGATAAGTTTTTGGACCATAACTCCTTCAATTTTCATGCTATCACAATTTATAACAAACCATTTTAAAGGTAATTAACAGAGCTACAACATCCTTCATTGCAATATATAGTAAAAAACCTTTTTTTAAAACGGTGAAGGGTTAAAGGGCTTAAGAGAGACTGTGATTGCGCTGCCGCGCGCTCTTTAAACGATCATATCTCCGTCAATTTTTGTTTGACAGAAATAAAAAAAATACCAAATTGTTCGTCAGAAAAATACCTAAATTTTTCATCCCTACACTTTTTTACGTATCTGTCGTCATTTTTGAGATATTATGAAAAAAAGGTGTTTTTTTTGTAAATTTGAAATTTTTTCTTTTCTTTTAATCTTGATTTTTTTTAAAAATATGTGTCCTGAAGCAGCCAAACTGATACAATCTATCAAACTCTTCATAATAAAGTTATTTCTAGGCGGAATACGATTAATTTTCATTTTGGCGGAAATGGCACTTATGAAACCCATTGATTTAAAAAAAAAATTAAATGGTCTTCTTATTTTCAATACAGCTCACTTATTTTACGTGCAAAAGACTTTTAACAGTGCTCATTTTAAAGCTTATTTCAAGCACTACAAAAACTTTCTTTATGGCAGAATGCATAAAATGCATCTGTTCGCCGCTAGATGGCATTGAACACATAGATTAAATTTCAGACAAAATAAAAAACGGCTTTGATCTTCAATATCTAGCTTAATATTGCACTTAGAATGATTTAAAAAAAACTAAATTGTTCGTTTTTTTATCTGCTACAATTTTGGTTCTTATAAAATTTTCGATAAAACATATATTTTTGGAGATATTTGCAAAAGACCGATGAAAAACGTGAAAAAATTGCGATTTTTCAACTGCCAATAACTTGAAAACTATTGGATTTTTCGAAAAACTTTATAGGTGATTTTTTGCTTAAAATTAGCCCTTCTATCGATATCCGAGGTTATTTTGAAAAAAAAATGTCCACCCCCGAGAAGGGGTGGCAACCACCCCCAGGGTGAGTGCGGAGTTTAAATCATTTTCACTTTTTAAGTTAAGGGTAAGATGAACCTAATTCCAAAATTTCACGCAAATCGGTTCACAGTAAAAAAATTCGGAGCAATAATGCTTCAATGACTGCACTATTAGCAGTGTTTAAAATTGCAAGACGGCATTTTATCTGAGAAAATTATTTAATAAATTTTGACAATTGTGACATGCAAGCTATTTGACGCTTTCTTTAGTACTGACTCGGGTTTGTATTTGCTTTTTTACTTTGTATTTGCTTTGGTAGCTTCACATTATAGTTGAATGAATACATCTGCCTTTTATTTCTTTAATCTGAGGTTTTGCGATGTCCCCTGCAGCGTTCGATTATAAAACATGCGATAAAACATGTTTTGTTTGATCGGAAGCATTCAAATTTGGGGCTAAATAACATTATCTGAATGTCAACACTGTAAAAAAGTCAATTTTTAATCTGTTTTGTACTGAAAATTAGCTGCAAATAGAGTTAAAAATGAATTTCAAAAAAGGGTTCGGGTGGAATTCCACTATCCGTTACCGTGGTTTTGTATTTTTTGAAAATTCTATCATAAGAACTGATAAATATTACGCATGGCAAATCATTTTTGAATAATTGCATGACAATCTGTGCTTGGTTATGTCAGTGTTTTTTCACTAGTTTTCCAAGAATAAAATAAATAAAGTTGGATAAATAAATAAAAAATTTACAAAACACGCGTAGAAAGATGAAAGATCGATGAGAAATATGACAATACAGTGGTGTTATTTATAAATACTATGGTTACCAAAATGACATTATTAGGGATTACATCATCTCTATTGTCAGTCGATTAATCGATGTCAAAATATTCTAAATGTAATTGAATAAAATTAGCGTAACGATTAGATGGTAATTATAATATATTACATAGATTTGATTTAAATGGAATACGAAAATATGTAAAAAATAAATTAATATTATAATTATAATCTATAAATAATACATAAAATATATTATTATGTTCCATCAAACAAACACACACACACACACGCACACACACACACACGCACACACACACACACACACACACACACGCACATCCACACAAATATGTCATTGTAATAGATTTAAGGTATTTTTAAACGCTTTTATTTAGTTTCACTTCGGAGCATCAAAACATCAAACTCAATATTATGATCAAAATGCTACTCTATTTACACGGCAATAAGGTAAACGCTTCCCGCATCAAAAAATCAAATCTTGTAACGTTAATTTGAATGACTTCCCTTTAATGAAAATTGATGAAATTTGGCAGACATGTGTATTTCCGATGACAATACACGAATATCAAAAAAAAATTGAAATAAAAGCGTTTAAAAAAAAAATTTTTTTCATTTCACTTATTTGTATTTCTTGCTTCTCCGAGGTGGGCGTAAACAGCGGCGACACAGTCTCAACTATTGTCGTTGTTTACAATCTTAAATGTCTATTGTAAAACTGTTTTTATGACAAATAAAATCTTTAAATAAATCTTTAATCTTTAAATCAATCGATCAATATCAATCGATTCAATCGATTATAAAATCGTATGTAATGAGGTAAATACTGTGAAAACTTTTTTGCATTATTTTGTTCCTTTGGCATGAAGCTAAGATTTAAATATGTTTATCTTATAAATAAGACGAATTTTTTGGTATATAGTTTACTCTTGTCTAGTCCGATGTTCTAACACAGATTACATATGGTTCGAGGCCGAAAATTGAGGTTCTCCTTTATGTGGGACTACACCACAAGCACCAGCTTTCGATTTAAAAAAAATCATCGAAATCGGTTGGCGCAATATTGAGTTATTCGATTTTGTCATGGATATCACACGACAAGCACCAGCTTTCGATTAAAAAAAGAATCATCCAAATCAGTTCACCCAGTCCAAAGTTCTGAGGCAACAAACATAAAAAGAAATGCAGTCGAATTGAGAACCTCCTCCTTTTTTTGAAGTCAGTTAAAAATAAAATACATACTTTGTGGTAGCCTTGGTCCAATTGGACCAATGAAAGTGCCACATTTTGGTGAGCATGTTTACGGCGTATTTAATTAATTTGAAGAAAGGATTTTTTTGTAAATAAAGCAATTCAAAATAAGACGTGTAACTTTCTTAATTAATGTTGTACTAATAAAAAGGCGTCCTGATTGTTTTATTCGGAATTTGGATAATTATTATACTTGCAATTTTCCAAGTAGAAATTATCTGTACCCTAGTTGGTAGCGAGAGCGACTCTGCCTGCGAAGTGATTAGATTCCCGGGTGCGATTCCCGGCTGGGGCACATATTTATGAAACAGTTAAATATTTGTTGGTACTCGAGTCATAAGTGTTATTGGGATGTGTTATGTGTCATCTATGCCACCTACGACACAGGTAAAAACTTACTACGAGGGTGTGTATAAAAGCGTATTACAAAAAATTGAAATAGTTAGCAGCATGTAGGTACAGACAGCAGAGGATAAAAATACAAATTTTGAAAAACCCCTCCTAGTATCACGCTACTGCAGCGCCCTCTGGTGGCATACCGACATAAAATATATCTATAAACCCGCTCTTTAGTGATACCTTTTGAATGCAAAAAACTGCAATGAAATTGGCCCAGTAGTTTTCATAAAAAACGGTAACATACATACATACAAACTAACTAACAAACAACCTCTAAACCCTAATGCATATACCGCGTTCGTTTCGTTCCTTCCGCTGTGGGTAAAAATTAAAATGAAAAAGGGATATATACTATAGTAATAAAATAAGGCATAATGTATGCAGTATGAGTTATTGGTAGAAATTACATTTTAACAATTAAATATTACCCTATCTGGATACCTGGCGTTCGTCCACAGTCCGGTTCTCACGTCATTTTCTACCTGGCACGTGTAAACTGTGGAACAAACTACCTGCATCGGTATTCCCTCTAAGCTATGACATGGGGTCCTTCAAGAAGCGGGTCTATCGTCATCTTCTTGGCCGGCAACGCGTTGGTGACGCCCCTGGTGTTGCTAATGTCCATGGGCGGCGGTGATCACTTACCATCAGGTGACCCGTCTGCTCGTTTGCCTGCTCAAAGCATAAAAAAAATATTAAAATAATAAAAATAAATTAAAATATTCATATATCTTAAAATAAATCTTGAATGCCCTTTGGTTTACTAAAAACTAATGATCAACAACGCAAAGAAGTTTACGACTTGTTCACAGCCTACTTAATTACTTAAGCATTTTGGTAAATTTTAACTAAATTTTAAATAAAAAGCCTAGTTTGGAAGGTTAGGTTTGAAAGGAAGTTACAAAAACGGCAAAAGTAAGTATACACTTCCAATATCATTTTAATGTAGCCATGACAATGTCTATTACATGTGTACAATTGTATACATGTTATAGAAATTGTCATGGATAGTTAAAAATGATATTCGAAGTGTGAATTTATTTATGATTTTGTTTCGATTACATGAATGTGGAATAAACGTGTATACCTTATTTTGACATTGTTTAATGGTTACTTAATTTTGAACGAATTGTCGTTCACTTCTTTCTGGATTGTTACAAGTTTAGATATTTTTGAAAACGTGACAATGTATATATATTATTGCACGTGACTGTACACTATAGTTATAAGCTAAAATAAAAAGGTAAGTGCCACTCCAATAACAGACGCAAATCAATAGCTCCAAAACGTTGTCAATAATCTCGCATAAGATAAAAATTAAAATTGTTGAAATTATATTAAGCAATAATAAATAATTAAAAAATGTCAAATTGCCAAATTTACTAAAAGTGTACACAAATATTTCAAAGTAATTACACTTTATCATTACCTAATTGCATAAAAGCTTAACAGGAACCTAAATAGCATTAGATATTCTTATAATTCATAATTCTTTATTGCATCAAACATGGTACACATGGTGGTAACAACAACATTTTAGAGGTCAGCATATTTGGCTGGATGCAGCATGCAATGTCAAATTTATATTGAGTAATTTTAATCCTGAAGCTAAAATATGATTGATGATGAGATCAAATTTATTTAAATGTATCTTCGGTCTGAAAATTGTTTACACACACTTATCCATATATTATATCACGGTCTAGACAACAACAATCAGATAATCATAAAATAAACACAAAGAGAAGATCAGCCTATTACAAAAAATATAAACCGTATTTGGTAGTAGTACCACCTAGTAGACCTTTGAATTGCTCTCTCGTAAAATGACTCTTTTAGGTTTTCAACGTCGAAAACCAAAATCAAAGAGATTTTAAAGGCTGTGATAGAATTATTACGCATATTCAGTCACAAACATGCATTTAAAAACAAAGACAAGAACAACCACACAAGCACAGACTAAACGTAAACAAATAGTAGATTTGCCCAATTACAAAAAATATCCTTAAAAATATCCTTACAATTCTCAATAGACAATATGATATTGAACTTAGTCCACTAGGTACTTAAGTATTAACTAAGTATAAAAGCAAAAAATATCTATAATTTATAAGTAAATGTATGTATGCTTAAGCTTCCGTATATCATAACGTGAAAGGTTGATGTGCCGCCAATAAACAGGTCATCGCAAGCATCCGTGTATTTTACTCGCATACATACTAATAATATTGATTGGAACTTCGTTAAGCAAATGAGGGGTATAAAGGTAATCCCTCGCAAAATACAAAAATTGTTACTTAATTGTAATAAAGCATTTAATTTTTATATATTTGAATTCATATTTGAGTAAAATTTTGTAATTGGGCCATTATATATTAATATACCTCAACACATTTTTACCATAGAAGACTTAGTTGTAGTAGTAGTACATAAAAAATAGTAAAATCACTTACCGTTCTTATCCCCGTTCTTCATGATTTATGAATTTTTAATTTACTTGATTTTTAACCATAACTCTAATGTATTATTAATTGTGGTAAAATATTTGATATTGATTTATTTATGAGAGTAAAGAAAACAAGATTTTGAAGTAAAACTTCTTTAGGCGCGGTTTGAGAGTAACTCAGATTATTTTTCGGACGGATGTTGGCGACGTTTTTTAAAAACAGAAACTTACAAGAGTATGTTGTGATTATATGTGAAGGATTTGATTTGTGTATTACAAAATTGGCTGTTTGAAGGGAGAGGGAGGGTAGTTATGGAGAAGGGGATAAGTTTGTTGAATTCGGTTTAATTTTTTTGGTAATAAATATCACCAACAAAGAAAACCATCACCATCAAAGAACTTTTACTTCAATTCTGCGTAAATATTGTACCTATACACTTTTTTATTTTATTAATATTAATGCCAATAAAAATACTTATATGATATTTATAATATTAAAATATTTAATTTCGCATTTTAAATTCTTAATATTTTAAGAGTCCATACTAATCAAATTTTATTAAAAATTTTTTTTTTATAATATTTGTGATATTTTACTGAAGTTTTTTATCGAGTCAAATACTCACTGCAAAAAAATGCAAAAATATTCAAAAGTAATTTTGGTACATTATATGAAATAATGATGTTGTTGTATGAACACAACACTTACTATAAGTAAAGCGTAAAACAGACATAAGACGAGTCGTGCGCGAGTCTCGACCCGCATCCGACCCGCATCCGACCCACATCCGACCCGCATCCGACCCGCATCCGACCCACATCCGACCCGCATCCGACCCGCATCCGACCCACATCCGACCCGCACCCGACCCGCATCCGACCCGCATCCGACCCGCATCCGACCCACATCCGACCCGCATCTGACCCGAGCCCATCTCGACCGTCCTCTGTGTGTTTTACGCTCAAGGTAATTTATAGTAAATGACTGTTTATAATTTAGGCTGTTTGCCGAACAAAGGGGGTCGGAGTTCACTTCCAGATCAAGAAAATATTATTAATAATATATTAATTATCTCCCGATCAAATAATAATGATCAAGTGGCTGTAATAGTTCACCAGTATCTCACCTTTAAGTATAACTTTTTGATCAAAAGTTACCTTACTATAAATACACACCCGAGACCATATTAGAAAACAGAAGCCTTTTACATAGATTGAGAATCCCCAAATGAATGTAATCACATATAATTTTGTTAATTATTCATATTGGCCAATGATGTACCTATACGATACCCGCACATTGTGAGAGGAAAACCGAGTCCTGCAATGAATACTATTTATTTGTGACGACGATGAAAAATTAAATATAAATTCTAAAATAATTTAATAATGTTAAAAAAATTGAAATAAAAATTTATAAAAAGACAAATTACCTTAAATGGGTGTAGTAATGACACATTTGTCTTAATAATATTATATAAAAGTAACTTTCTACAGGGTTTTTGATTATAAAGTCCTAACACCGAAGTATTCAAGATCGGTTTTCTTGCGAAAAACATCAACGCGCGCGACACATGCGAACTTCCAATAATCGAACTTATTTCCTTTGTTTTATCAGTGCTGAAAGTAAGACATATTATAGTCATTTAAAGTGCAATGAAGTAATAATTAAAAGTTTTTATTAAAATATTTTAATAAAAACTTTTAATTATTAGCTGTGCGGGGAAGATGCGCAGCTTGAGCTACGCGACGTATAGACAATTGGGAAAGCATGGGGAGTGCAAGCAGTGATAGCCTAGCGGTTAGAACATTGGTCTCCCGAGCCAAGGGGCCCGAGTTCAAATCCTGGCACGCACCTCTAATTTTCAAATATTATGTGCGTATTAGAAGTTAATTATCACTTGATTCGGTGAAGGAAAACATCGTGAGGAAACCTGCAAACCGGAGAGTTCTCCATAAAGTTCTCGAAGGTGTGTGAAGTCTACCAATCCGCACTTAGCCAGCGTGGTAGACTATGGCTTATACCCCTCACATTGTGAGAGGAGACCCCGAGCCCAGCCACTGCTGGCATTGTCCCACTGGACAATTATGGGTTGTTGCTTTGCTTTTGCTTTGCTTTTTTTGGGGAGTGCATCACAGCTTGCACATACTTCCATATAAAAACATAGCTTACTTAACTCCGTTTCCATTAATGCTATGCTATGTGGACCAATAAATATGATTAGTGGATATCAACTGCATCCATAGCAACGTAGCATAGCACATATGTGGTGGAAAAGCACCCAAATTGTTTTCCTTTCAAATTAATCATACCTATATGCTACTACCGTGAATTTGTTCACACATTCAACATCAGCCGTTTAGCTAGCGGAGGGGAGGACATTTTACTCCAACAAACTCACAAAAGTAGGTTATCATGATGAATTTACAAGGAAAACTATCATGATTATTAAGGGTGACGTAACGAGTACTAGTTGATCAACTTATACCTACGGATACTTACATTGCGCGGTACCTGGCATAGACTTGGCCGGTTTTTTATCGTAATGTACTCCAGTTTTCATATACAAGATAAGAAAGTTATGTAATACGCGTCATACCAATGAAATAGAATAACAAAGGTAACGCCGTTTATATTATTATTAGAGAAAAAATAAAATTAAAATTGCAGGTCACCAAAATATTGACATACCGTTATTAACTAAAACAAACTCGCATTTTTGATGTTGTAGGTAGTTGTATTAGTAAGAAATTTTTTTTGTGTACATGTGTTTTTGGGGTATTAGTCGAATCAATAAATCCGCCAGACCAAATTAATATAAAAATTTCGTTAAACCGATTCTGATATGAATTATTGATATCTTATGATTAGAAAAATATATTTTTAGTTAATTACCAAGAAGCTTCCTGATACATAATGTCAATCGAAAATATTATATCGATATTATTATCGATATATTTTGGGCAACAGCGAACATCACTGCTATACGTTTTGTTGTCCTATGTTGAATGATTAAAATAAGCCGTAATATTTAAACAATGTTAGGGCGGCTTACAATTCTAATCTCAATCCATGATGGCATACAAGGGTGTCGTAAAAAGTGACACACAAACGGCGACAAATGGCGATCTATGATCACAATATTTCATGGTATACAATATACATATTTCATGGTTTTGTACGATCCATCCCCCATATCATACTTCGTCTTATGTTGATAATACCGTACGTTCCTCAGAATTAAGTATTAAATATTAATATCTATGATAAACATCACCATATTATTTATATTTAGGATTATATGGTGATATCCTCGAAAATTAAACAAGTGAATCGAATCATTGTTCGAAGTATTCGGGAGAAAAATCACTATTGCTATTGCTATGGCAATATTATTTTACAAAATGACATTAGCATCAGTAACTTGGTCCGGTGGATAAATAATTCGACTTAAGACATAGTCCGATAAATTTTAATAACAGCTTAGATTACTCTTTTAATAGACAACAAAGGAATAACTACGTACCAAGAAAATAAACTTACTGTATAAATTTAACGTGGTATAAGTAATATATTGTAATCAGGGCCATTATCGCAAAGCTAACAAAAAACCTCTTGATGTACTTCGTCTGTAAACATTAAAATTTAATTAAAAATCTTCTAAATTAATCGACAACATTTACAACAATTGTTAGGGTCTGCGCAAACTTGTGTCCATACAACTTGTTGCTGTCTATTACTACGAAATCGATCACGGCTTTTGCAAATCCGGACATCGTGGTTTCCAGTTGCTTTCACCGCAAACGGGAACCTTGATTAGTAAATCGACTCAGATGCTCATGCCACACCGAACATCGGGCGCCGTTCCAAAAACAAGAATGAATTTTATTTATTAATCTGTTAATAACAGTCACTGAATAACTAATTTTTTTATTCAAATATTGAATAAATTAATGAAAAAAACTGAAAGCTGGTGAAGACTGCATCCAGTTGTCGCCAATGACGCCAGTGGTCGATGTAAGAACTGAATAATGTTTACGTTTGCGCATCGCCTAAATCTTAAAGTATTGACGTAGTTCAGTTAAGTTCAACGCACATATATCGGCATCGTCCGCGCCGGACGCTCCGTATGCGGATACCCTCGCACATGCCCGGATTCGCCGTACGCATTTTTTAGTATTGCCAACAATTTTTGCAGTTTTTCCCAACCTCTAGTGAAAAACGGTGAAGACGGTTAAGATTGATTCAGCTATGGAAAAAATGTTGTAGTAGCCTGCATATTGGCCGAAGAAAATCAAATTCAAAAAAAAAGAAGATTTTAGGTTCATAATATCAATTTGAAAAGGCAGTTAGTTGAACGGCAAATTCTATACGTTATTTTCCGGCTTGGTGGATGATGGTCAATGAACCTAGAGAATTGAAAACTTTAATTTGTAACTTGAATTTGAGAGAAATTAAAACACATGATACTTATTATCTTTTATTAGTTTTCGACTTTGTCTCATATTTCAATAACGTAGTTAGTTATCGCAGTTTGAGGAACACCATTCGGAATCTCGAATGTACGAAAACAATTATTTATAGGCATAAATACGAAGGCGACATCTCCTCACAGGATTCGTTTACGTTTCGTTTACGTTCGTGTCGAAACGTTTCTCCTAATGCGTTGTCAAAAGCATCGTGGCAAGGTAACACTATCGGCATTTTGGTTACCTTCCGCATTTTCAGAAATGCGATGCGGACGATGCGGATGACAGATGCGTCGGCATATATATAAACAAATAGTTGATGATAACTATATTCCTTAATATATGTATTTGAATCTAATATCCACGTCAATACTGAAAGTTGACAATAAAACACATTTGTCCCCGTATTCAAAAACTACACTAAGTAAGGAAGCAAGGCTATGGATAGAACGCTATTTCTAAGTGCGTTCATTATGTCGAGCTTTCTGTTTCACAGTCATCACTAGTAATTTTAACTTGGCTGAGCAGACGCTTACTGTCGTATACAGCCCTAAATAGCAGTGGTTTTCTCTTAAGTATTGTTTATGAAATAGTTATAATGACACTATGACTATGCACTCGCAAGCACTGTGAAACCCCAAAGTGTTGTTTCTGAATACCGGCGATAAATATAGCACCTCTTAGTATATCTGTTTCGAGCTTCTGCTGTCATTGTTGATGTTATTGTGTAAGGTATAGTAAATACTGGGTACGGAAAATTCATGTACTCAATTTTCACTTATTAATTGACAGTAAAACGGCAAGCATCTGCTATAGGAATATGGCTGCAGCCCGCATGTTTTTTAATGACCTTGTGTTGTATATCCTGGTTTTGCGAGTAAGGGGATTAAATGCGAGAAGTAGGGATCCTTATTATGCAGTGGCCAACATGAAGTATTATACAATATTTTGCCAATAGAAACTTTTAAAAAACGTGTAAAGATACAATTGTTAGGCAAGGGATATTATAGTGTAGACGAGTATTTAAATGATAAAGACGCATGGAAATAACCAGCTCTGCAACCAGTTCCGCTCAGAATAGTAAATACTTTTGTATTACGAGTATTATATATTTTTTTTGTAATATTTTTTTAAAAGATGTACTGAGTTTCTTTAGGCTTTTATTCTCCTCCACGATAAAGCACCTTCCGAAAAGCCAAACAATGACGTGCATATATGTATCAGTGATAGGTACCTATATGAATAAAATATTTTGACTTTGATTGTAAAAATCTAAATCCCATTTAGACTAGTCATTTTACAATTTAACATTTGATACTGCTTTTTTTAATTACCTTGTATTGTATAATATATCCTGGTTTTGCGAGTGAGGGGATTAACTGCGAGCGGTAGGGATGCTTATTATGCAGTGGCCAACATGAAGTAACAATCTAAATCTTATTTAGATTAGTCATTTTACGAGAAATTTTCAGATTTCATTCACTTGCATTTCTTTATTAATATACATATACCCCTCAGACTTCAAGGTAAAAAAACAGCAGGCGCACAGCTCGAAACAGAATTTCTAAGAGATGAATTTTTTTTACTTCAATGATGAAATAGAAATAAAAAAATACCGTAGTTTAATTTCAATAAAATTTTAAAATATTATTAAAATAAAACAGACAATTTTGAACTAAGACATGGTGTAAAAAATCATTAAAAAAATAAATAGGTACATAACTTTTAAAATGTGTACAGTATGTTGCAGTGTGATTTGTGTGAATATTAACTGGGGCTAGGTCGGCTTGTCCCCATACATCCGTCATTGACGATTCAATATTAGGTAATAATTAATCATAAAGCCAACAGATAATATATGAAACCTGAATCAATATTATGTATTAACAATACACAACTACTGTGTCATATTTTTTCTTAATTGTGAGAATATTATTATAAAAGATTGAGAGCTAGTTGAAACATAAGAAAAGAATCGTTTAAAATAAGTATTCGGAACAATAACTATTCAACCAAATGGAAATGAGCCCTTAGGTTTTTAGGCCTGTATAAATAAACCGATCTCGGTGCAAGAGCGCAATTCCTGATCTTGCAAATGTTACTCAAACGATCAGCATCTCTAACCGAATCTTGAGATCGCGAAAGGTTTTAAGATCGGTTTATTAACACGAACTTTATTGGTGTAAGTATTATGTTATAAGAAATGGGCCATGATATTTCATGATCTGAGGTAATACTTTTCGTACATCATAATAAAAATAATCTAAGACGAATCGACACCCACTAGGCATTTTGTAATAAAGTTTATTTATTACATTTACCCGCGTTGAACTTAACTAGAAAGTTATTATTATTTTATTCCGATATAACTACTCTACTTTTAGAAGAATACTAGCATTTTTAAAACAATTTTCATAACTATATTGAAAAGTTAAAAAATTAACTGAAAAAGTTATCTTTTTTATTATATTTAAACATATATTTAAGGTTGATGCTCCTTTCTATCATAAGTTTACATCGACCAAGTTAGGGAAGTAAGCTGTAAATTATTCAAAAATATTATCGTAGGCTTCCAGTTACTGTAACTACTAGGAATCAATGTAACAAACCTACAGGAATATGAAACACAGTTCTAAGTTTAAAGTAACTAAAAAGAAGACATTATAAATAAATATTTATTTTGCTATTATATTATTAACAGTATTTTTGGATCCAAGTTCCTTAACAGGCCTTGCAGCAGAGTGAAATGCAAGAAGTACGTCTATGGCGGAAGTTTAAAGTCACGGAGGATAGACGTGGAAACGCTCTTTAAAAAAAACATTTTATGATCACTAATTTTATCCTTAATTCCAATAAACAGATACAAAATCTGAAATTTGACGAAAATTGTAATTATTTTGTACCAGGAGTATCAGGACATCATAAGTAACCAGAAGATTCAACTGAACTTTATGAATGAACAGAAATTATGTAATACTAATATTTTTGTCAATATATTATGTACATGTCATATTTTTTTTCTTTTAACATGTGTGAATCTTTCTGAGGTTTATTAACAAGCTAGTTGCATTAGTCTATAATTATGATGAATTTAAAAGAAAAACTATCACGTTTAGGTTAGCTGAAGTAGTTAATGAATAATAGCCGATGAATTTACAACACTCCGGCAGTTTTTTGTTTTGTAAATATCACACGTCTGAGCCGCTGCAATATGTTGGCCAGTTTGTCAGTAGATATATTACTAAGTCATGCAGTTCACTGAAACTGGATACGTTCCAACTTTGTTATTTCAAGAAAATAGAAATGAATTAATTTCTTTATCTACCAACTATTGACGACATCGTTTTCTATCAAAGGCGCAGCAGGCAAACTTAGATAATTTTTGATATTAGACAAGGCATCCATCCTAGGTACTTGAAAGAATTTGGTACAACGAAATGAATATTTAAACGAATAATTTTTAGCACAAAACAATAAATTTAGGTGAATTGCTCGTCTTGCTTCCAACGATGTTTATTTGAGTAAAATAATTACGTTCTACAAAAATTACTGGAATACGAAATAATTTTCTATCGACTTTGATTTCTCCTACTTTAATTCAGTCATTATGTAAGCGATACAGGTCAGTACGCTATTTTATTTTCCAGGAAAAAACGTCACTGACAAAAGAAGTATCTGCGATTCCGAATGAATTTTAATGTAGATTTAGTAAACAGACAATACAAATAGAACAGGCAGCGATTTGTAAGTCAAAATTGCAATAACTGTGGTGTATCACAGATGTTGCAGTTAAAATGCGGTTATTTCTATCACAGTGATGTTATACAAAATATCTTTCGAAAACGTTTTATAAAGCAACTATGGTCTCAGATATACGGTTCAATTTCTAACGGGCAAAAATATAGAGCACGTGTTCACAATATACGATAACTTAAAACTACAGCGCGTAGAGAACCTTAATCACAACGAAACAGGGTATCTTTTTCATGCTAAGATCTACCTGAAAACTACGCAGCCGTATACACAGGCGTTAAAGCATCGTTCTATATCAAAATGTAACACGTTCTGATAAGGATCATATTTGTATTTTCTCAGTTTTACTGTAGTATTTACTACGGGTGTACACACTAGCGTGACAGTTTTACGCAATTCAGCACTTGTGAATGAAATGCCGTGTATTGATTCCTGTTTTAGATAATTTCTTATCAAATAATTGTACTCTATAATCACAACTCCCTACTTCCCTATCCGTACAAACTTTGTTCTTGTGTAAACAATACAAACGTGCATAATATAATATTTCGAGTGCGTGTTATTTTTTTACAATACTATAGTCTCGTTTTCTTAGCTCACAATGGCTCAGTCATCTCAGAATATCATGAGATGGTTTGAAGAGTTTGATTTTAGACTCGGATGCAAAAAATAAGCGTAAATGACACTAATTTTCATATTTTATCTAGGGGTTTAGAAATCAAAAATTATATTATGAAACGCCAAAAAAAAATTATATTTTCGCTATGAATAAGACTTCAAATTGGCATAAAATCATAAACTTCTAGTAAGAAGCTAGAAAGGGGATTGTTATTTTTTTGCTATAAATTTCTTTATACACAAATAATTTTACGCAAGTCAAAAATATACGTTTATCTGTAAATTAAATGTTTAGCCCTGCCGGCAACCGGATATTAAAGCCGGTACTACATGTTTTCCCGTAGACGGGAGTTTCAGTGACAGGTATTTTTGTATAAATGTTGTATATTTAGGTCATCAGCAATTAGCAATTGATCTTCACTAAGACTAGTAATATTAACTTAACTTTTTAAAGTGATGGTCATAAAATGACAAAAGTTGCGTAATTAAAACATTTCATTTCTTTTTAATAACATGAACAGTAAAATAAAATCTCATGCGTTCTCAACACGATAATGAAATATCGATAGCTATCGTTGAAGCTTGACATTTGATTGAACGTTGATAATATGGTTAGACTTGAGTTTGGTTTATGTCTTCTGTGATTCGATGAAAGTAATTATTAACCCAAAAATCCGCAATGGCCGAAAAAAGCCGAAATCTTTCCAAAAATACAAATTCTAGAAAATATTTTACCTTTAATAAATATACTTAATTAATACATGTGCAGAATAAAAATTAAATTATTATTAAATATAAATATTAAATAATAATTAAATATATATATATTAAATAATAGTAATATATTTAATAAGAATTAAATATAAAATCATTTTTAAGAACTTAACTCCGTACCAGACCTTTAATATATTATACTGTCAGCTGCCGCTTCGATTTGATTTTATCTATTTGAAACAGGCTAATCCTCGTAGCAAATGCTCCAATTTGTGAAGGCAATTGTTTAAGCGGGTCTGTGGGGTAATCCACAGGGGTAATCGAAGCATTTCCATAGCGATCGCCCGTTTTGTGAAATATTTTTCTGAGAGCTAGTTAACTTCGACGTTGAAGATGAATATTAGATTACCATTACCGTATCATACTGTAGACGAGTGCCAGACTGTCTTATATGAGAATTTTTTTCAGTGCTTCCGTGCTTCGGTGGGCACGTAAAACCGTCCGTACTGGTTTGGTACATGTTGGAGGCGTATAAAATTCTAACACTCGGGTGTTCATAAACCCGTACTCCTTATATTCGTAAATCCGAACTGGAACAGCTGCTTGGTGGAGTAAGACCTCCATAGTTATGAGAGGAGGCCCGTGACTTGTAGTGGTCTATTATGGGTTGGAACTACAGATCTTACTTATTGCTGTACATAGAACAGGGTGAGAAAACTTCAAACGGTCTTACAGACAGTAACCTTACATATAACCTTTATGTTTAAGCCGATTATTATCTTAATCGAGATATTATTCGCTGTTTCTACGTATACTGCATGATGAATGGCTTTTTGACCTATGTCTGTTGTAGGTATCTTTTATTTGATGTTTTTTAAAAATATGTCATGCTTTTGTCTTTATTCTTTTATAATCTATTCAGCCTGCTGGTACATAATAAAGTATTATACGAAACAGTGGTTCCAACTGAGCAATCGAATAAGTTTATCAGAAATAAGATACTCGTTTCAACATTGATTAAAAACTTTCAGATACTCTAATGATTATAATTTGATACGACATGATAACTGATGAATTTCCCCCACCAATTCTTAAACGTGTGTAAAATATTATCAAGCTAGACTATGACGAATCAAATATTCGAGAATATTTAAACTGTGGGAGCTTGCCAATGTAGTCTGGAAGTGACAAGTAGTAAGGAACTGGGGTACTACCTAGATATCACATCCGCCTAATTTTTTGAAAAGGAAACGCAAGGCGGTTCGATACCGGCTCGACAGTCGTGATGTGGGTGCGTTCGAGGGAGTGCAGCTTAGACATTCTGCAATCATCACTGGCCGGGAAAACATGGAACTAACTCGTATAGTGAATTTATCTAAGTATGTACTTAGTAAGGTCGCATAAAGTTTAGTAAATTTGACACAATGTTTATTTTATCATCATAAAAAAAAATTCTTTGCACCAAATAGGCCACACATGCTCACACTAAGACGGATAACAAGTGGAGGCCAAGATCCTTAACTCAGACATAATTATGCGTCACTGTTGTCATTTAAAAAAATCCTCAAAAACTATACAAAAGTCGGTATTTGATGAAAAGTTGAAAAGCGACCCAGTTGATACAATAAAATTTAATGAAAGTCCATATTTTGCAAAAATAATGTAGTAATGATTAATAATAAATTTTACTATTGGACTTATAACAGTAATAATAGTACATAATATTATTTATCTAAATAAGAATCTGATCTAATATTAGTAGTTGCCTAAATCTCTGCTTTAATGTACTAAACTAGAATTTCACTCAATCCCATTGCGTTGCCATGTCCGCAATCACAATGAAATTTAAATATCGAATATACAGATATAATAATAAGTATATTGCATTACTATTTATTGCGTTACTTAAAAAACGTTTTTATATTTGAAAATGTTCTATCAATCAATCTATTAAATTAATAACGGAATGGTTATAAAATTGTATTACAAACTTAAGAGTTAGTATGAGCACAAAACACGTAAAGGAGACCTGCATGCGGGTAGAGAACTGTAATGTAACCTATATTCGAATATGCGCATAGCCTGGACGTCACTATGAGTACAGCATTGCATATCCCCGAACATATCAATTGAACAAGAAAACCAATGCAGCTATCGAGCGAACGATATAGCTTAAAAAACTTGACCTAACTACCAAAATAACGCTAAGCAAGAAATAATAAAACGACGAGCACTAACCGCACAGCCTTCAAACTAAAAGCTTCAAAGATTTCAACTGTAAAAAGAAAACATTCCTATGCGAGGTCAACACGTGGTCATACCTATACTATACATGTAGGAACGTCGCACGTGCATAATTAAACTATGTTACGCGAAGGTACTTACCGAATTAAGGATGACACCAAGCGGAGGAAATTTTGAATTGAGGCATTTAAATCTACAGCTATTATTTTCAACTAATAAAGTAAACATGATTTTCGAATTTCGCGCGCTGCTCTTATCACGAACAAAACAATATTAGTAAGTCCCAAAACAATACATTTACGATATCGCAGCACTAGTATAAAATGCTAACACAAAAACACAAAAAATCACTTCTAACGTTCGTTCGAAGAACGTTTTGATCCCGTTTAAACTTCACGCAGAGCTCTCTAGCTCTTTTCCATTCTACTGAATCAAACTATTTTGCAGCCTAGGCGGGGATGGTCACAGGCTGCAATACACCGACCTACTACCGCAGTATCGCAATTGCTAGGGATGTTTTTCCCGAGATATCGATATAAAATCTGTACAACACTAGTAAATCAAAAATATTTTGATGCAATGTTCATTGCTATCTAGGCAATATTTTAAATTTAATGTAAATTAAAGATTTATCTTTAAATTTTATTTTTTAAATATTATGTATTATTCAAACCTATTGTCTTTTTTTCTTAGAATATGACTAAGGAACTATAATATCAATGAAAATATTTTGGTAAAACAAAAAATATCCGGTAAATAATTTGAAAAAACATGAGAGGTGTCAAGGGACACCCGGATGGAACGAAGTTCCTTTCGATTTAAGTATTGTTTTGTTGTACAGCACCATCTCTGTAAAACTCTGTGAATCACGCTAGCGTGATTCAGAAAGTTGTACAGTACAGCGCCATCTCTGTAAAACTCTGTGAATCACACTAGCGTGATTCAGAAAGTTGTACAGTACAGCGCCATCTCTGTAAAACTCTGTGAATCACTTCAAAAAAAGTGTCGTCATTCGTAAGAATCAAAAAGTGTCGTAATTTTACGTCTAGCCTCCTTTCACAATGCGCGATAAGGAACTTCGTTCCAAAAATAAGAGGTTATTTACATTTTAATATTGAGGCAGTTAAATTACTTCTATGAATTTACAACTTGCAACACTCTGACTGGTTCTGAGTCTTCTGAATCCAGCGGATGCCCGCTGTCTTCTTCACGTCGTCAGTCCACCTAGTCGGAGGGCGTCCTATTCCCCTTTTTCCGAGACGTGGGCGCCATTCGAGGACCTTTCTTCCCCAACGGTTGTCGGTCCTTCGCATTATATGGCCAGCCCATTGCCACTTCAGGCGGCTAATTCTTTGAGCTATATTGGTTACTCCTCATTTCTGATGCGATCATGAAGAAAAATACCGAGCACAGCCCTCTCCATAGCCCGCTGCGCTACTCTGAGCTTGTGGATTAGGCCAATAGTAAAGCACCACAACTCACCTTCAACATTCAAGCACTGAGGTAGTGTTTTGGACGACAAGATATGACGCAGTTTCCAGAACGCAGCCCATCCAAGTTGGATTCTACGAGTGACTTCTTACTCGAAGTTGGATGAACCCATGTGGATCACTTGTCCCAAGTAACTGCTTTTGTCTGCAACTTCGAGAGCAGCGCCGTCAACAATATCCGGTACGGGTGTGACATGGACATTCGACATGATTTTCGTCTTATCCATGTTCATCTTAAGACCCACCCGTTGTGAGGCGCTATTCAAGTCCCTGAGCATTGTACCAAGTTCTTCTAGGAAACCCGCCAGGATGACTATATCGTCGGCATATCGCAGGTGTGTGATATATTTGCCATTGATGTTAATGTCACCTCGTTTCCACTACATCAGCTTAAACATGTCTAAAGCAGCTCTAAAGCAGCGGTGAACAGTTTTGGGGATATGACATTCTTTGTCTGACACCTCTCTGCAGTTGGATGGGATTCGTTGCTGTGTCGTGTACTATGACGAACATGGTGGCAGATGAGACACCTCGACATGTCGATATACCGGTAGTGAATCCGGCACCACTGAAGAGAATTTAGTACCGCCCAGGTTTCAATAGAATCAAAGGCTTTCTCATAGTCCATAAAGGCAACACATAACGGAAAATTGTACTCCGGTCTTTTGTATAACCTGCCGCAGTGTATGTATATGGTCTATGGTGCTGTAGCCTTTTCGGAATCCTGCTTGTTTGAGAAGCTGAGAGTCGTCAAGCCTACGTGAGGTGCGATTTGTGAGCACGCTCGAAAACAGCTTATAAACGTGACTCAGAAGTGCAATGGGCCTGTAGTTCTTCAAAAGGGCTTTATCGCCCTTCTTGAAGAACAGCGTCACTTCACTTCTGCCCCACGATTCCAGGGTAGTTCCAGTGTTAATGATGGAATCGAACAGTTTTTAGAACGTCACTAGAAGGGGTCCTTCCAGCTCTTAGAAGCTCGGTTGTGATTCCGTCATCTTCCGGTGCTTTGTTGTTTTTAAGCTGTTTCAGAGCCTCTTTAATCTCATACAGGCTGACGTCCGGGACATTCTCTAAGTAGTATCAGGTCAGTTTAGCTCGCTTGTCCCTCTATTCGCGAGAAGGTGAAGCTTCAGAGGAGGCATATAACCATCCGTAGTATCTCTTAGTTTCCCTCGGAATCTCCCTTAGAGCTTCGGGTTTTGACGAAACCATAGCGCTGGACTCGGTCTTCAACCTCGTAAGCTGACTTTGCCCAATAGACAGATCCTTGGCGAACACTTTTGAGCCCTGATTTCACTCAATAGTATTTTTTTACACGATTTGCGTTGTTTTTTCGCAAATTGCGTCGCCTGCAATTGGAGATCTGTTCATTAAGCTGTCAGTATTCCCTCATAGAGGTTGGAAATTACACATATAGTTCTCGTCGATCCCTCATAAGACAGAGTTTGTTCTGAGAGAACCTGAGATCTACCACTAGGGTGGGTCTTGTAATACTTGGACCCTATCTCGTGGACAGTTGTTACAATCCTGTTGTTAAACTCGTCCACCGACGTGCATGATTCTAGGCACGCAAAACGGTTTTGCAGCTCAAGTTGAAAGTTTTCGGATCCCTGGATATGGATAGGTGCTGGGCGAAGCATAGACTTCATCAGGCGTGACCGTTCAGGTCGATATTTAATGTGCCTCTTACAAGACGGTGATCGCTTCCGGTTTTCAACCTGCTGATCACAGAGACATAATTAAATATACGCCCTTTGTCTGCCAGCATGAAATCTATCTCGCTTTTGTGGAACCATCAGAACTTATCCAAGTCCACTTGCAATGCGGCTTCTTTCTGAAAAAGGAGTTATTCATGAAGAGATCTTCCTTCTCCAAAAAGATAGACAGCAAATGTGCTCGGTGGTTCCGTCATCCAATTCCGTAAGGACCCACTTTCATCTCAGCGCCGTTTTGCGTGCCCAGTCTCGTGTTCAAGTCCCACATCACAACATTGAAGTGAGCTTTAGAGGATGTATGGCTCTGCTTATGTCCTCATACATATCCTCAACCTCATCGTCGGGGTATGTTGAAGTCGGCGCATATACCTGTACAACCTTCAACGAACACCTTTTGGATATTCTGAATGTAAGGTACGTTAACCTGGACGACACGCTGCCAACTTGCACAATGTTGTTGACGAGCAACAACTTTTGAACGAGAAACCCGACACCACCTTGGGACAGATGTTCGCCCTCCGGAACAAGTTTCCAGATTTAAGTATTATCGTGTCCTCGCCCTGTCTTCGGACTTCAGATAAACCCACAATACTCTAGTTTAACTTGTCTATTGTATGTGGCTATCATTGGGGGTTGTAGCCAGTAATCACCACGCTTGCCCAGTGTGTGTACCAACACGCAGTACAACACGCTGACTGCAGTAGATATTCGTAGTCCGCAGGAAGACGCTGCTGCTCGTCTCCTGGAATATGTCATTATTCGCCTTTTACGACATCCCAGGAAGAAGTACGAGTGGTACTATTCTACAAAGTGGACCCGGAAGAACAATAACTTACACAGGTTAACATAGTAACTTGGATTAAGTACTAAGATTTTAAAGATTATTAATATAATATACATGTGTAATAAAAATGCAAAAAAATGCTTATAGTTATTTTTTACAATAACACCGTAAAATTTATTTTTGTGTCAGTTTACTAAGGATTCCTTCTCAAACTTTTCATCTTATCGACTTTATTGCCTGTCCTATTTTTTACCGACACATTATATTCAGTTAATAAAAGTAATTAATGCTGCTTACGAAATATTATTCTGAAATGCGTATATTCAAATAGTTGTTAAAAGTGGAAGCACGCGAGCACGAACATCGATATCATTGGAACAGCACTATGCGCGCGCAGCAGCGCATCGCCCCGCCCCTTTCGGTGTTGATAACAAAGAACCCACACATTTAAAGTTCTCATTAATTTTTAGTTGTACTGCAGTGAATCTGAATTCGCACAAGAAAGTGTGAAGGTGCTATGCCACGCTACGTATAAAAAAGAAGCGATTAACTTGATTGAAAAGTTTGCATCGCTTAAGTGTTAATTGGGCGCAGTGAATTTCAAATACATTTTTTTGCCACTAGCGTTACTAAGTAGTTAATAATATTAATTGCACGGCAATTAAAAGGGCGACATTATTAAATTACAAAGAACGAAAGTGCCGGTCAAAATTAGTAGAACGTATTTAAATAAACTAGAAAAGTGCGAGTTGAACTCGCTTGGTCAGGGTTCCGTACGTTGATTATCTATATACCGTTATTTTTCTATTTTATTTATTTTAGCCGTTTTTAAGACCATAGAGTTCTTATAATAAATATCAATAAAATCAACAATATTTAATTTTTTTTGAATAATTTTAGATAAAAATATATTTGAGATCCTTACAACAAGCCCTTTCATGTGACATACCACACGATACAGTTCGCAAAACAGTTTGGTCTAGTAGGTTCGGAGTAAATTGGCTGTCGCCCAGAAGCACGAGTGATCCTATAGGGGTTCCGGTTTTAGTTTTTTCGTACGGAACCCTAAAAAAATTTAAACAAAAGCTTTGACGTGTCACTAACAAACTAGGATGCAGCCGAGTTCTCTAATTAACAATTTTAATTGGAGTTTCAAAGTTTTGTAACATTAACGATCTTACCATTATGACAATACGTTTAAAGTAATAGTAGCAATGAGTAATGCACAGCTCATTTTTAAAAATTTAAGTCCTAATCGCCAGCGAGACTTACACGATTGTCCTATTTTGGGACGAAGCAGGCCGTTATGTAACACACTTCTAGAGATTGTATGACTGTTCTTACACTGGATCAGAAAATATTTTATTCTGGAAACAATAAAACTATAAAATAGAAAATTCATTGAATTGGCTAACTAGCTAGTTATAATTTTATTGCCCCAGGTAGGGCAACTAAAAATCGTCTTTAATTTGTGTCCACAACTCGCTGCCAAAATGTTTTCTTATTATGTACGTAATTTTGTTTACCCATCCATCCTTTGAAGGTCCACTGCTGGACACAGCTCACCCCTTACTAGCACCACTCTAATGCCTTCGAACTTCCGCTGCCTTCTTCAAGTCCTCCTTTGGAGAAATGGTCTTTCGGATGTGGTCTTTCAGACCAGGAACATTCTTCCCCAACGGTTATCGATCCTTCGAATTATAACCAACCCATCGCAAGTTAAGCTAACTAATTCTCTGAACTCTGTCATTCACCCTACTTCATCTACGAATTTCATTACTTCTGAATCGATCACAGACAGAAATGATTAGTATAATCCTATCCATATCCTGCTGCGTGCCTTTGAGCCTGAAGATAAGTAAAGTGCCACGTATGTAAAGTCTAAATACGAATACTGACCTAATTGTATTCTTCAATATCTATTAAAAAGGCGTTAAGATTCGTCATAATTATAGCATCGAGTCTTGTCTAGTCTATTCAAAAGTAAGTACGGGTATCGTATAAATAATAGGGTTACCGAAATAGACATACATAACCCACCAAAGACATTTTAATGTAAAATGTTGCCAAGATAAGACCATAATATTATGGTCGTTATTATGACTTTATATCAAAAAGTAATCAGATCTCATGTAGAGTTTCTTATTCTACACGCCCTAACTATGCAAGTCCTATGTTCAAAATTTCTACACCTTAGCCAAAATAATTATGTGGCTTAGCGTTTGTGAAGATATGACTTATATAGGCCAAGTGGAATTAGAAACTTGGCTATACAATATGAGATCTGATACCTTCTTGATAGAGCCATAATGGTCTCATCTTGGCGAAATTCTACATGAAAATGTTTTTGGTGGGATTTTACTTCTTTTTGTAAGTTGCTTATGAAAATATAGGAAAAAACCATATGTACCTTCACATTGATTTTTCTGAAGAAATAACGTATATTTCCGATACTAAACAGTGTCTTATCAACAGTCTCGTTGACTTTCACAATTTCTTGCTGTTATGTGGCTGATACGCCACATAAAAGTCCTATTTTTTTATGGAAATAGCCGGTAAACGAGCTGACGATCCACTTGATGGTAAATGGCTATCGTCGTCCATGGACATCAGCAACACCAAAGGCATCACTGATGCGTTGCGATGCGTTGAAAAAAAACAAATAAAGAACTGGCTCAAAGTCCCCAGCCTGTGTATTACATAGATTATATTAGTTTATTATATAAAAATATCCATAACGCATCGCTTCCCGCTTAGTGCCTATGGTGCTATGACCAATTTTACTCGAAAATCAGTATTTGTCATAGTCATTTAAAGGATTGAAATGGTCGAATCGTAACAGAGAGTAACTAATATAATCAACTCGAGTAGCCATCAAAATGTTTGCTTTGTGTATGGATTATTGGCAATTAAAACAGATATTATGCTTTGTAATGCGCAAATTCCAATGGAGGCCACTTGTCTCTCGACCAGTTCAAACGATGCTTATATAATTACGGGTATGTCAAAAGTGCTTAATTAAATTTTCCTTCTATGCGGTCTTTTGTAGGATGGCAGCAGATTACTTTGTAAATCAATATCCCTGTATAGAATACTAGGAAATCGCCCTCGCTTCGCTTCGGGAAAATAGTAAAAAAATATATACAAGGTGAATTTTCTAAAGGTGCATGGAGGGCCAAATCCGAAACTACGAGGAATAGCGAAAAATGCTCAAAAGAGCTCTTGAACAGGTTGAAAGTGCATGTAAACCCTTTCTATAAGTGATAGGCATGAAAACACCTATCATTTATTCATTTTATAATTTATTCATTTTATCACTTCATTATTAAATCTATTTTATTAATGAAACTGTATTTTCCTTCATTTCACTTCATATTAATTCTTTACAGGTATTTATTAATTATACTTTAAAATATTAATATATAGGTAGATGTTTGACATCAGCCGAACGTTCTGCGATGGCCTACTTTTTTTCTTAATTTAGACAAATTCTTGTACGGAAAAAATTATTCCAACGAGGCAGACCAAACCGCCTTCAAAGATTTTAATGATCCTCGATCCCACATTTTTTTCAACAATGGAATCAATAAACTACCTTTTAAATGGCGAAAGTATATACAACAAATAATAATGGTACATACTTCGATTGATTAAATATAAATAATTTTATTAATTTTATATAAAAACAATCGTTTTACTTTTTCCCTAATTTCATATGTAAGGACCTAATAAAACACCATTAGATATTACCTTAAAATCAACTTTATTACAAGTCTGAACTACTGCCGCATTTTGCAAAAACTCTAATATTTTTTGCATTCTACACGCTCAAAGTTCAGCTCAAGAGTTTGTTTGCATAATTTTAAACTTAACTCAACGTGGACTAAATACACCTGGTTACCCTCGGTTTTATAATAAAATAGAAACTTTTATTATAATTTTATCTAATTATTCGTGTTCTAATAAAACGAAAACGCATTTCATTTTGTAATAAACAGCTAATATAATACCTTTACATACGCCTAACAGTCTACCTTGATGACAAATATAAAGTTTCTAGGTCATCTGGAAGTAGGTTATGTTTTTGATCCTATGACAGTGAGTCGTTCACC